>CAUYRH010109487.1:0-27424 GCA_963574655.1 Perodicticus potto | reverse complement strand
TAATCAGTGATTCTGTGAAGCAGTGGCTGAGTTAAATATGCAAGTATATAAGTATTTCAGAGCTAATGCTTTTGCTCCATTGTTAACAAGACATGGGGGGGGATTCTTGGGGGAGGGAGGGTAATTGGTGAGGCCACACCTACAGACTACAGGTGAAACTTACTGAATGCAGAATATAAAGGTCTTAACACTATAACTAAGAAAATGCCATGAAGGCTATGTTAACCAGGTTGATAAAAATATTTCAGATTGTATATGAAACCAGCACATGGTACCCCATGATTACATTAACGTACACAGCTATGATTTAATAAAAAATAAATAAATACATAAAAAGAAGTGGACTGTGTGGCCTTGAGAGGTCCTCAGGATGATATTTTTCCCCTTTCCAATTGCCAGTCCCTCCCAACCCCCTGGCACGAATCGCAGGACCTCAACTCATAGCTGTGATTCACCTGAGGGGCTTTGTCTACTTCAGTAGATATTCGAAATTCCTCATAAGACCAAGCCCCAATTTACAGATGTAAAAACTGAGGCTCCACGGAGTTCAGTTAACTCCCTGAGCTTGCACAGTTGCCCCAATGGTGGATCCAAACCAGGCCTTGCCGGCTCCTGTTGCGGCCCCTCCAGGCCCCTCTGGCTGGTGGCAGAGCAGGAGTCCAGCCCGGAAGGGGAGCTGGGGACACTGCAGGGACTTCCTGGAGGGCCATGCCCCTCTTTGTAGCAGAAGTGCTTGTGTTGGCAACACCAACACATGCTTGTTATTGAATAAGAATAACAAGCATGGCGACACCAACACATGCTGGCTCCCCAGCACAAGTTTCATTTTCAAGGGGCATTAGTTACAGCCTTGCATACTTGAATCTTACCCCTTGAGTTTTGTTTTATGTGATTATCTCAGCAGAGACCTGTTAGACCCAGTTATTAGAGCTGATCCTGAAATTGTGGTGAAATGAACCTGCCACACTTGTGATTAGTCTTGGAATGTGGTTGTTCCTTTTTAAATTTTCATTTTTTTTTTGGATAGACTTTATTTTTTAGAATAGTTCTGGTTTACAGAAAGGAAGTACAGATAACTTTCCGTGCACTCCCAACCCCGCCCCTGGTTTCCCCCATTACTAACGTCTCACACTGGTGTGGTGTGCTGGTTTACAACTGATGAACCAAATTGAGCTGATATTGACGTGAAATTATATAAGTCCACAGTTTGTATTAGAGCTCCCTCCTGATGTTGGACATTCTCTGGTTTGGACAAATACATGATGACATGTGCCCACCGTTATGATATTGTACAGAGCAGTGTCACTGCCCTCAAATTCCTGTGTTCCACCTGTTCATCCCTCCCGCCCCCAAACCCCTGGTAACTGCTGACCTCTTTACTGTCGTGATCATTTGCCTTTTCCGGAATGTGACAGAGCTGGAATCACGGTGTGTTTCCAGTTCAGACTGGCCCCTCTCACTCAGCCTTCAAGTTTCCTCCATGCTTCTTTGTGGCATGCAACCTTGTTTCTTTTTAGTGAATAATATTCATTGTCTGGATGTACCCAAGTTTGTCTATCCACCCACTAAAGGACATCTTGAAAGTTCTGCCATCTCTTTCTCCCTTAAGGTTTTCTTTTCCATGTAAAATCCATACACGCCAGGTTGTGGGCCAGGTTCTGGAGGACTGAGATGAATTTCACTTGACCCTTCCTTCCATGACCTTTCTGGTCTCAGGCAGTTGACAGAAAAGTGGCCAGGACTGTCCAGCCCCCTTCGATCTCACGTGCAGGTGCACACCGCACACAACCAGGAAAGGGGAGGACCTTTCCACCTATGGGCTTCAGAAAATCACAGAGGATTTCGCAGAGGCAGTGGCACAGGAAGTGACTCTTAAAGGAAGGACCAGAGAAGGCAGGGGCCTTCTATGTGGAGGTAACAGCATATGCAAAGGCCCAGAGGCTCCAAAGAACACAGATCCATGAAAAATGCTTGGGCTCAGGGCAGGCACCAAGAAGTTGGGATCCTGGGAACAGGAGCTGTCCAGAGAGGGACATTTGAGATTTAAACTCACTGTAGGATGTGTGTTTAGAAGATAAACAGGCATGTTAACATTTCGTTGGTCATTCTGGAAACAACACAGTGGGGCAGTTCACGCTGGCCCAAGCAACCTGTAGGTCTTGCTCATTGTTCTGACCTGTGCCAAGCTTTGTAAGAACCGTGTAGGACCAGCCTTCAGGCCTGAGATGCCGCCTCCCTCCTGGAATCTGACACCAGCTGGGGGTGCAGCTTCTTGAGCCTTTTTGAGAGGCTGTGTACCTCTTTCCCAAAATGCAGGTTCCCTCTGCACTCCGGAGGGCTCTCCGAAGGGACAGCCATAGTTTGGTTAGCCCATGGGGCACTGGCCAGGCTGGGCCCTGCTGTCAGGAGCCAGCAGCTCCACCTCTCATGTCCTGGAGTTATTTGGAATAACCAAAGACATTTTAAAAATAAGCCCCCTTGTGCTCCTGAATCTCACTTTCTGTATGAGTATGTGTTTGGGGGATCTCCAGGTAGTGTAGGCAGCCTCAGGTTTGGCTGCCTGTGCTGTTCTCTCTCGGCCTCAGTGGCCTCACCTATGAGATGGGCCATCATCACAGCTGCCTCAGAGGTGTCATAAGGATGAGTTGATATATTCATTGCCCTTAGAACAGAATCCAGTGTGCAGCAAGGGCTCAAGAAAGCTAGTTATTAAAAAGAAGGAAATGGTTTCATTTCATTTCCACGAGCTTCCCCAGCTGCCTGCTGCACATGGAGCCAGGGCTGGCGCCAGGGATGGGGGGAGTTGGTGCCCATCCCTGGCCCTGAGCAGCTGGCTGAGGAGGGAGAGCAGAGGCCAGCCGGCCCCAGAGAGGCGCCTTGTGCCTCAGCAGCTTTGTTCAGGACTAATCTATTATTTGGAAAGATTGTTTCCATCAGCAGTTGTATACTCCGGGCTACTGGCTCTCTTTGACCTTCCCGGACAGTCAGCTCAGCTTCAGGATGGAGCCTCTGGGGCACAGTCTGAGGAGGCTGGAGGGGCTAGCTCAAGCCCCTGCCCCACCCTCTGCCACACCAAGCCCCCTCTCCCCCGCAGGTGGCTGGAGCAGTGCTGACAATCAGTGGCTGCTGCCTCCCAAGCACAGAATAAGGCACAGTGCACAGGTCAGCCTGGCCAGGCCAGGGCCCCCCGAACCCCTCCCGTGCTGCCCTGTGCTCGCAGGGTGCCTGTGCCAGTCTCAGTCTGCTCACCAGAAGCACGAATGGCAGCACCTACTCTCCCACTGCTGTGCCAAGAGAGACCTGCATGCAGAGCTCCTATCGTGTGTGCAGTTGCCCATGGGGCAGGAGGCAAGCAGGGTCGTGCAGGTTTGCCATTGCCCCCCAGCCTCTCCTTGTGTGCCCCTGTCCTCACAGTTTGGCAGCTGCAGCAAGTGCAAAGAATGAATCCCTGTGTGTGTAGGGGGGGAGGGTGCAAATAGGCCTACAATTCAAATGCACCACCATCTGCCCACCTGTGGTTCCAGGAAGCTGGAGGGGAAATCTGCAGGGGACACAGACGCCCAGACGTCTTCGTGGTGCGGTGTCTGCCTGCCGTCACCAGGGGGCAGCACCACCACCACCACAGCCAGCAGCGCCTGGTGCCGTGGAGGTGGTACCCAGCGGGCAGGGTAGTATCCTCCAAGCAAATCGCTGCTCTTACAGTAGCTCTGCCCCCAGAACCAAATGTATTTCCAGTAGTCTGGGAACTGGACTTGATGATGTCAGGCCATGTGTTCTTGAAGACAATGATGGCTATTGTTTCCTGAGCACTTACTGTTTGCTGGGCTGGTTGCTAAGCTAACAGTTTTGCCCTGGGTCCTAGCATCCCCTGAGACTAGCTGATGCTCACAGGGGACAGACAGACAGAGTTTCAGGGACTTAGCCGAGGTCACAGCCTGAAGGAGGAGCCTGGGCTGCATCCTGAGTGGTCTGGCTCCCCTGCCCATGCTGCCCCCAGGAGCCTGGCACTGGGGGTTCTCTGGCGCTGGATTTGAGCCATATTCCAGTATTCTGAACACCTGTCAGGTCGTGAAGAGATGAGCGTGCATTGTTCCTGGTGTTCCCAATAGATGAGAACGCAGCGGTTCTGAAGACCCGCTCCTCTGCCCCTGCACCCTCTGACGGAGCCTCTGATGTGGACCTCGTCCCCAGTGTGTGTGAGCAGGAGCAGGCACTGAGGTTTCCAGCTGCAACTCCAATGCCTGCTCTGCGTGGGGATTTTACATTCAATCTCACAAACCCCTGCTTTCTGCCCCTCCTGTCACCTTCACCAACCCTAGATGAGGTGACGTCTGCGAGGATGCTGTGGGTGAAGGAGGTATGGGACAAGTATGGACACTTAGCCCAGAGGGATAATTGTCACTGGGCCCCCAGGGGTTGCAGAGGAAGCTCGGGGGGACCCTTGCTGAACTCTGCGAAATCCCGTTTGCTCTTTGGCTTCCTGAGCTTTTTCAAACTGGAGACTGGTGTTGGCACCTGGGCCCGGGGTACCCAGGGTGGTGCTGAATTATTTTTCATGGTATTTGCTTCCTTTCCTGGACCTACTTCTCCAGGCTGACACCTCACCCTCATCCCCAGACAGATACACCTATCACTCTTGGGCGATTCAGAATATCCATCTTGGAAAGACCTGCTGTCCCCAGAAGGGTCCAGGTCCTCCTCGGTACTGCCCTGGGCTCAAAGCCCCATCTGTGGACAGGGATGCCAGCAGAGGAGGGGGGAGGACACGTCGGTGGCTTCCAGGCCATTTGGGGCCAGTGGTCACACAGTTCTCATTTGGCTCCCTGGGTGCTGAGAGAGTCCGGCGTGCAGCAGGCTGGCTTCCTGGCTGGTCACAGTAGACAGCAGGCTGGTTTCTCGGGCAGGGGCTGCAGGTTGTGGGCCGAGTTCTGTCCTCTGTCCGGTCTGCCCATTGTGTGTTCAGTGTCTCAGTATGATCACAGATGAACACCAGCGTCGGCACGGTGCCCGGTCCGCATGAAAGCGTGTGTTGGGCAGCTGCCCTTGTGGTGGTTCTTACTGTCCTGGGGGACTCTAGCCCCCAAACGAGGGTGACCAGCAGAATGGGGGGGGTGCTTCGGGCCCTGCACCTGTATCGCTGGCCTATCTGAAATGTTGACCTCTGCACCGGTTTCCTTGGCTGCTGTAACAACTGACCCCAAACTTAGTGGAATCAAACAACACTAACCTGCGATCCTATAGTTCTCTGGGCTAAAACAAGCTGCTGGCTGAGCTGGGTCCTTCTGGAGGAAGAGAAAATTCTGCCCTTGCCTTTCCCAGCTTCTGGAGGTGCCCGCGTTCCTTGGCTCATGGCCCCTTCCTTCCTCTTCAAAACCCACAGTGTGGGTCCCTCTGACCTTCTTCCACAGTCACGTCTCCCTCTGACACAGCTGGGAAATGTTCTCGACTTCAAGGACGCCGCGATTACACTGGGCCCACCCAGATAGTCCAGAATTTCTTAACTTAATCATATCTGCAGTGTCTGGGAACATATGCATGGGTCCCAGGGGTTGGGATATGGGATATGGACATCTTTGGGGGCTATCATTCTGCTGACCTCAACCACTAGCCACAGAACCTCCTGCCCACCCACCGCTCTGTGCCTACCCTAGGCTCCAGGGGTCATCTGTCCTTCTAGGCTAAGTTACTCACCTCAGCCTGAGCACTGGCTGTCCCCACACCTTCCCTATGAATCCTGCTCGCCTGCTTGGGTCCTGCACACGAGGCCCTCTGCTCCCACACCCAGCCTCCCCACTCCATCTAGCCAGCTCCCCATGCTTCTGAGCTAAAGGGGCTCCCTGGAGCCTCACCCACTGCCAGGTGGACCACTTGTCACTGTTGCCCACCTGGCTGTCCCATTGCCCAGCTGGGAGCCCTGGGGCAGACCTGAGGCTTCTCTGCCACAGTCCTGTGTGCTGCCTCTGTGGGTGCTTTAGGGGGTTGGGTATGGGGAGTATGTGGCTTTGTCCCTGGGAGCCTATGGTCAGGCCCTGTGACCTTTTGCCCCAACTTGTTCATCCACCCAGCACCTCTTATACCACGGCCAGTTTTTTTTTTTTTTTACATTTTTTTTATTTTTTACACATACTTTTGTTTATTAGGTTTCCACTTTTTACTGTCACATAATTAAAAGGCTTAAAATTTAATAACAATAACAGTGTTTAAGATTAGGAGTAGAAAGAAAAACCTCGTAAAGAATGAATGAAGAGGGTGGTGCCTGTGGCTCAAGGAGTAGGGCCCTGACCCCATATACCGGGGATGGTAGGTTCAAGCCCAGCCCCGGTCAAAAACTGCAAAAAAAAAAAAAAAAATGAACAAAGATAAATACATTCAGAAAAGAAATCAGACAATTGCTCCATCGAGATATTAAGCAATAATAATAATGCAAAGAAAGTAACATTCACATTTCAGATAAGAGTATGACTATTATAGAATGCTTTGACTCTGAGGCTCAGTATGGAGTCATCAGTTAACTTCTTATTTTTTCTTTTTTACTTATCATCATGGCGAGCTTTAAGGAGACAGCAACAATATTTAGAGCAATGTCCCAGGACCCAGAGAGAATTTGAAGCAAATTCCTAAGATGACTGTGGTTATTGTACCTGCAGCAGAGAGGACACTGCTCCTCCCCTGCTGCTGAAGGGCTGTGAGCTCACCAGGGAGATGCTTGGCCTCTGGGACTTGGGAGGTTCTAAACAGCAGAGATCAGGTCACCCTTCAGGAGGGACAGTGGTGGCCTTCACCCGCCAAAGAAAAGGAGACTCCTGTCTGTCCAATGCCCTGTGGGGCTTGTGCCACGTGGTACAGGGCTTGCTAGGCAGGCCCAGCCCTGTGTCCTCACATCTTTGGGCCTGGTGCCTGCCACCCTTTAATCAGCTTTTCTGTTCCTACAGTGTCACAGCCCCAGGCTGCTCACAGCCCCCTGGAGAAGCCACCCAGCTCGGCAATCCTGTGCAACACGTGTGGCAACGTGTGTAAGGGGGAGGTGCTGCGCGTACAGAGCAAGTACTTCCACATCAAGTGCTTCGTCTGCAAGGGTGAGTATTTCCCGGCCTGCAGTGCTGCCGTCAGGCCTCCCAGTGACCGTTCCCTGCCCTACAGAATGTCCCAGGGAAACTCCAGTCAGGACTGGGAAATTCTCCAAGTCCAGAATTCTCATCCGACACTGTGATTTTCCACGTAGCCTGTGTCACTTGTGTGATGGAGGAATCTGCCAGAGCAGGGAGGGTCGGGGGGGACAAAAGTCCAGACCCCCAGAGCTGTGCTCATACAGCTGACCCAGTGTTGGAGAATTGGGATTCTGTGGCCAGAGCAGAGTGGCCACCTGGGCCATAGCCGGGAAGGCAAAGGTCATTGTCAGCCACATAAACCCAACAGCGTGGGGTACGTGGGAATGTCATGAGGCTGCTGACACCCAGGCACCTGCGCCCAGAGGTATGCAGAGAACACGGCCAAATGAAATCGCTTTAGTTTTTTCAGATTGTAAAAAATAATGTAAATAACATGCTAAATTCAAATAGTATCAAAAGGACAAGGAGAAAGTAAAACAAAATAATTGTGTGCGGGCTCTCCCTCTCAGAAGGCCCCTACGCATGCTTCCTCCCAGCCTTTCCTTCCTCCGTACTGAAGGGAATACATGTTCCACTGTGCACAAATAGTACTAAACGGATCTGCATTTAATTTTCTAAAAATATGTGAAAATAGCATTTCTTCATATGCAAACAAAATCAGTTGGATGTATCCAAACCTAAAGAGTTTGCGATTGTAAAGGAATTTCATTAACAATACTACAGATTCTGGCAGTGCAGCCCTCTCCTAGCCTGCTTTCCTGGGAGGTTGACTTGCTCCTTCCCAGGCCTTTGGAGATTCCTGCTACCCAGCTGAAATGAGGGTTTACTCTTTTGTGGGCAAACAGAATTAGGAAATGTGTCTGAAGTAGGTAATTGAGTGGCCTCGCTGCCTTCATTTGCACCACAAAAGGTCCCAGGAGGCCCCACTGGGCTGGGCCTGGCCCTGCCTCTGCACAGCCCAGCAGACTGAGGAGGCCCCACTGGGGAGGGAGATGAGGATGTTAGGAAAGGTGCACCCCAATTTGAACAGGTGACTTTTTATAGTAAAAACCAAGATGCCCACAGAAGGATTTGGAAGCATCCAGAGAGGACATCGTAGAGAGGTAGCGGTGTTTGGCTCTAACTTGCAGACAGTAGAAATCTGCCTGTCAGATGTGAGGCTGTTCCAGGTGGGAGGGAATCCTCCTGGCTTGGTCAGAGAGGGGAGGCTGAGGCCGGCAGGTGATGGGAGCTGGTCCAGGGCTTTGATCCTTGCCAGGCCGCAGTCCCCAGACAGGGCCTCCCCTCCCAGGTTTCCGTGGGGGAGGGAGGAGGAGGGGCAGGGTAAGGTCAGGGGAGGGGGCAGCAAGGGCAGCAGATACACCCCACCCACTGCGAGGGTCCCTGCGTCCACTCGTCCACTGTCTGCCCTTTGCTCTGTATAAAGACCGTGTGTGTGGAGGGCTCTGGGGTTTGCAAAGGGAACTTCTGCGGCAGAAAGACACAACCCTGGTGCCACTGGGCCTGAAGAGAGATTGGAGCCCATGGGCAGGCACGGGGTGGTAGGGACAGGTGACTCAGCGAAGTCAATGAGCTGCCCCATTTTTGGCAGGGGGATGGGGTGGGGGTGCCCTGAGTACCCCGGGCTGCGGTGGACCCAGCCCTGTCCCTCAAATACTGCAGCTCTGTCCATGGGCATGGTGGCTGTCGGGGACATCCATGAGGGTCACTGGATGCCCCAGAGTCTCCTGGGTCCAGTATGCCCTGTGCATCCATGGCCTGGCTCACTCCCCCGTGACTCTCCCCACGGTACCCTGACTTCCTAGGCACCCCAGCCTGTCCTCATAATGAGGACCCAGGGACACCCCAGGGTGGCAGCTTTAGGGGCAGCTTTGGAAGATGATGACATGAACAGGACTCTCCCCTGCACACACAGGGCAGGTTTCATTTCTAGGCAGGTGGAACAGGCCTGAACTGAGGCTGTGACCATGACAGGCTTCAGGATCACCGTCTACCCGCTTTTCCCTGGGTCTGGGTCCCCCACCACAGGCTTCAGAGCAATGAGGGTGCTCAGTGCCAGAGAGGGGGTGGCCATCATCCTGTGCTCAAGCCTTCCCTTCCCTGAAGCCTGAAGCATTTCTTCCTTTTCATTAGGGCTTCCCAGGGCATTGCAGGATTTGTCTGGTTTAATTTTCTCAGCTCTCCATAAAGATACATTTGCAATGTTTCTGAAAAGCCAAACTCATTAGATTGCTCTTTTTAAAAGCCTATTTTAAAAGACAAAGGGGAAGTGCTCACTTTATTTAAAAGGATTTTCCATAAGCAAGTAGTGCAGTGCATCAGACTCCCGCCGTCACCTGGTGTGACCCAGTCACCTGGCAGTTCCCACCCTGACCAGGTCCTCTCCCCACGGTGTCCTCTTGGTGTCCCTTCAGACTCTTCCAGTAGATGTGGTGTTAACTGTAATCCCTTCCTCACCAGCCACATGCTGACCCGGGGCCTGACACTCACGCTCCATCTGTGGTGGGTGCCGAAAGCATTAGTGACCACAGACCCAAGCAGTGGCAGGAGTCCGTGGGCACCCAGGTGCAGCCCCAAGGCCCACTGCCCACCTCTTCCACTGTCAGATGGAGACTGTCACTCTGTGCCCAGCACCGTGTGGGCCCTGTGGATGTGGCGGTGGCCTCTGTGCTTCTCCTGCTGACGAGTGGATGAAGCAGCTAGTGTCTTGCAAGCTTTCCAAGAAACTGCATTTGCTTAAGCACAAGAACCACATGGTCTAGATTAATCTTTTATCCAGGTTTTCACGAAAATGAAGTTTATAAATCACTAAGGATGCTTTACTCAACTCCTAGTGTTTTAAACAACATGGATATTTATCATCTTAATATCGAGTCTGGATGTAGCCCCCTACCCCAGGGTTGATTAAATTAACAACTCACGAGGGTCGTCAAAGACCTATTTTTCCTCTGTTTTTCCATGAACTGTCCCCTTTCCCACATATCATCCTGTGCATGGCAGCAGTGTCTCTCCTTATGGTCTCAAGGTGGCTGCCATTGCTCCAACATCACATCCTCACAGGGTGGCATCCAACCTGGGAAAGGATGGGGGGAGATGTGCATAGGCAAAGGGCACTCTCCTCACATGATCCTCCCGCTGATCGGGGAGGTGATCGCGTTCCCTGAAGTCATCTGTTGATTTGCCATGTGACTCATTGGCCAGAAACAACTCACATGCTGCCCCCTACTGGCAAGGAGGAGAGGGAACATTGTGACTGACAACCGTGTTCCCCCTCAGGTAGATATGTTACCAGTCAAACCAAGGCAGGGTCTGGAAGCAGGGAAGACCATTGCACCACAGTCTAATTCTGATTCAAGAGGTCCCCTTATGTGGGGTTCCTACTACCCAGGCACTTGTTTGATGTGCTTCAGTTTACTTGGGAAAATTTGTGAAAGAAATGACATAATTTTCTTCCTGTCCCTGGCTTCCCAGGCTTGGACCTTGATACCAGAATGTCTGGTTTCAGATCCCACTTCTGCCACCCACACTTCAGGTGGATCGTAGGCACTTTTCTTAACCCAGTTTTTCCAACTGGAAGATTCAATCAACAACCATTTTTTGAGCACCTACTATGTGCCAGACACTATTATAGTGCTTGGGATACATCCATGAAGAAAGCAGACATCCCGTCCTCATGGAGACCAGTCTGGTGCAGGAGATAGACAGTAAAACTATTTGGAATGAGCCAGCAAGAGAAGGCCGCGTTGGGAGTTACTATTTTAAACTGGGTGCTCAGGGTGAACCTTGAGGAGGAGGTGGCCTTGAAGTGCAGAAGGAGGTGAGGGAGTTTGTTGTTCTCCAAAATGGAGGAAAAGTATTCTAGCCAGAGGGAACAGCCAGTGTGGAGCCCAGAAGCAGGTCTGGGAACAGCACGAATCCCTTGGGCAGGGGCAGCTAGGGCCTGTGGGTTCTGGCAAGGACTCTGGCTCTGGTACCCAGCAAGAGACCCAGAGAAGCAGCCTGCTGTGTTCTAGGTCTCTGTGGATGCCTGGGCACTGTGCCGGGGCAGGGAGGCCAGCACAGGGGTTGGCAGAAGCAACCCAAGGCAGTTGGAGCTTGGGCCAGAGCTGACAGTGGACAACGGGGAGAGGAGATGGCTGTTTCTTGATACATTTTAAAATAATTCAGCTGGCACTGTCTTTGTACTGCAAAATGGGAGTAAATAGGCCCATATAAATACCATGGAAGTGTTAACACATAGTAGGCCCTTGGAAAATGAAAGCTGTTGCCGTTTTACAAACAGCTTAAAACCTGTCTAGAAAAATGAAGCTGGTTCTCTTGGCCCTTCATGGGTGACTGAGTTCTGTGCTTTTGGAATATGTTGTTTTTAAAAACTGCGATCTGTCACCTCCCTACTTGCAATGCCCTGGAAACACTGCAGCAAGGAAAAGATGAGGCCACGACCAAGTGTGACCTCGGGGAAGCAGGCATTTTCTGGTCTGATTAGCAGCAGAACTGAGCAAGTCCATGATTTTAGCAAGAGCCAAAGAAACGGGCAGGGAGGGAGGGATGTGTGTCCAGGGAGGACAGCCGTGAGTCACCTGTTACTTGGTAACACGGGCGGAGCTGTCAGTGGGCCCAGTCCATTTGGAACTATAAATAGCCATCAGCTCTAGGTGATCTGGGATTGAGAAGGAGTGTTGCAACCTGCTTGCATATTTACCCTTCTGGACACTTCGGGGAATTTGCAATAAACAGCCCAGGGCTTCCAGGATGAAAGGAAGCTCGGGAGAGATGTGCCTCACCCCGGCCCAGGGCACTCCTCCTTCTGCCCGGCCTAGCCCAACAGGGTACAGGGCTGACAGGATCACAGGGCAGATTTGTGATAGCTCACAGCAGGAAGGGGTCTCAAATGACGACATCTACTCTGTTATTTCGAGAAGGGGAGTCTGAGTCAGAGGCTGGACCAGTCTGGGGGCTGTAGTGACTGGCCCGCTGGCTGGGGTTAGGGCTCGTGACTGCACCTGAGTTGTCTTCCTTGTGCATTAATGTTTCCTGGCATCCCCTCCGCCCGCTCACCACTAGGAAAAGTACAGAGGAGAGACTGGGAAACCTCCCCACCATATTTATCATCAGGGTCCTTATATATTCTTACAATCGTTTCTGTTGTGTGAGTCTTTTTTAAAATTTGAAAGGATGCTGTGTACCTAATTTTGTATCCTAATTTCTTACTTCACATCACTGTGTAAGCTGTTTCCCCATCATATAAATTCTTCAACATCCATGTCAACACCTTCCCAAATTCCTTTCAAATGCACGGCCTACAATAAACTTAGTGATCATTCCTCCATTGTTAGACATTTAAATCATTTTCAGCTAATCGGCTTTTTTTTTTTTTTTAAGATGGAATCTTACTCTGTCCTCTGGGTAGAGTGCCGTGGCATCATAGCTCACAGCAATCTGAAACTCCTGGGCTCAAGCAATCCTCTTCCCTCAGCCTTCTGGGTAGCTGGTAGTACAAGCGCCTGCCACCACGCCTGGCTAGTTTTTCTATGTTTAGTAGAAATGGGGGCTATTTGTTGTTTAGGCTGGTCTCAAACTCCTGAGCTGGAGCAATCTGCCCACCTTGGCCTCCCAGAGTGCTAGGATTACGGGCGTGAGCCACTGCACGCAGCCTCCAATCAGCTTTTTATACCCCATCTCACTTATTTCTTACAACAACCATGCAAGCTCAGTATTGTTAACTTCATTTCACGGGTGGGGACTCCAGGGTTCAGAGAGGTTAAGTAATTTACCCAAAGTCACACAGCTGGGAAGAAGTAGGAATGCAGATTTAAACCCAGCTTGCCTGATTCTGAAGCCGGTGTCTATTCACTGCACTTACTATAGTGCTGCTGCAGGAACATACTTCAGCTGAACTTCTGTGGATATTCATGATCATTTCCTTGGGATAGATCCCAGGAGAGCACATAAGTCAAAGGGCAGGCGCAGTTTCCACATTCTTTAGCATCCGTGCCAAGGGATATTCCAGAAAGTGATACCATACCCCACCCTGTCCTATTTCTCGTAAATGACACCAGTGTGTGCCCGAAAGACAGCATTCAGTGACACCCGCACCTGCTCTGCTGCCCCCCTGGTGTTTTTGCTAATTTGATATATTGCAAAATGTAATAAAATAACAATGTCTTGTTTTGATATGGATTTCTAAAATTCCTGGAGAATGTGAGGCAGCAGTCCAGGTTTTATCTGCTTTGCAGTGACCTCAGCATGCTCAGGGCAGCTGGACTCTGACTGGTTATCTCCCAGAGAGCAGGGGACCCAGCTAGGAGGCTGTCCGGCTCCCTCCCCTCAGGCTTTGTGACAGACTCACATCACTTTAAGGGGGCACCACAACCACTGCCATCCGTTTCTCTTCCAAAGAACAGCTAATGTCATCATATCTTTATGAAGAATAGAAAAGTAGCTAAGTCCAGAGCCATGAGTGCCACAAGCTCTCTCCCCTCTTGGGTGCTGTCTTGCTATAGGTGGTGTTTATGTAAAAATACTGTAACTCACCTGAGTAAGACCCCAGATAGTCTGTTCTTCCTGAGTCAGGATGCATTTGCTTGGCCTCAGAGAGGGTGTTAAGTGCCAGCTTGGAGCTAGCTTAAGGCCTTTTGGGACTAGCCATGACGTCCTGAATGGTGGGCCAGCAAGAGCTCATAGGGGGCTCGTCTGGGCTGCCATTTACACCTTTGAAGTAGGTCCTGTTTTCTAGATGAGGAGCTGGGATTCAAATCCAGGCAGCTCCAGGGGCTGGCTGTCAACTGCTTGGCTTTGTGTCTCACCTATTGGGAGAGCGGACACCTCTTTGGGGAAGTGGAGATGACTCAGCCCTGGGAAGGAAGGTTGTCCGGCTGTAACTGGTTATCAAGAGCTTGAGCAAGAAGTTTTGTATGTGGACATTGGTGGTCACTTTGTCATCCACAGTCCACTGGCTGCTTTCAAAAGGAAAATGGAAAAATTAAAGGTCGCCATATTTACCTTACGCAGAAATTACAGCCTTTGCAAATTTCAGGTGTCAGGTTTAATGCATAGGAGGGCTACCTAGGTTTTCAAAACTCTGGCTTGGGGATTGTAAGTTACTCTGCCCTATCAGAACCCCAGGCTGACCAGGTGACCACATCAGGAGGGCTGAGACTACAGGGGCTTCCTCTGTCCCTCAGCAGAGAGGGGCCACAGCTAGCCACTGTGGGCCCACAGGCTGCTCTCTCTGAAGCTGTGCATGGCTCCCACATGCTACTGGCACTGGAGGGAGCATATGGGGGGAACATGCACGTGTCCTGGATATCAGCTCAGGGCCTCTGAGCTGGCAGCAGCTGGCAGGAAGTCCCACGAGTGGGTGCCTCATTCCCTATCTGGCAGAGTTCACTCGGCCCCTGTATGTGACTCCACAGCATCAACTTCCTGGAGCAGGTGTGTGTTGGGGGTAGGGGGACAAGAAAGATTGACATTCAGGTGTCCTCAGGCTTTAGCCTGTGGGGCATCTGGACTTGTCCACATCATGGTCAAGGTCTGGGGGGAGGGGAAGGCCAAAAGATTGTGGGAGGCATTTTGGGACTGGACCACCAACCACAGGGACTTCGACTGTCCTCCCCTGCAATCTGGCACATAGCGGCCACTTAGGCTTTAACTTCCCTCCTGATCTGATACAGCTGGTGCTGGATACAGCTCACGTGAGCCAGGAAGGGGGTCATGGGGCAACCTGGTGGGGTCAAGGAGGCTTGGAGAGCACTCAGTGAGGGTGGGGGGCTGGCTCTTCCAGGAGGCCTGGTTCTCATCCTGGGCCATGCTCTTTTCCAAAATCTGCCACAACAAAAGTCTATTCCACTCCAGGCTCAGGGCAGAGGCTGAAGCCTGTCTGTGGAGCCCGAACCCCCAAAGATTGAGTGAGTGTGCCGAGGCCTCGAGGCCGGTGTCAGGTGGGGCGTGCGTGTGGAGGGGGCCCCCCTAGGACTGGGGGGCTGCAGAGACGGTCACCTCCTCACTTTCCTCTCCCCAGCTTGCGGCTGCGACCTGGCCGAGGGCGGCTTCTTCGTGCGGCAGGGCGAGTACATCTGTACCCAGGACTACCAGAGGCTCTACGGCACCCGCTGCTTCAGCTGCGACCAGTTCATCGAGGGCGAGGTGGTGTCCGCGCTAGGCAAGACCTACCACCCCGACTGCTTCGTGTGTGCGGTCTGCCGGTGAGTGGGGCCCGGCCTCCCTCCTCCGCAGCCCGGGCCCTCTCCTCTCTGCACCTCTTCTAGCACTCAGCCCTGTGGGGCATCACAGGGAGCGCCCAGAGGCCGGCCGATTGCCCCTGGTCCCCAGTGCCCAGCATCGTGACTGCTGGGGAGGGACTGGGCAGGAGGCCAGCAGGCACCTTCCCACAGGCTTGGTCCCTCCCTCCCCCTCCACAGCATCCAACGCACTCCTCCCAAGGGAAATGTTCCATTTCTAGAAAACAAAGACTAAAAAAAACAAAACAGAGTTGATTTTCTGCTCTGTTCTCCCTGTCTCACCACACCCAGCTAGCAGGGGACTTTTTCAATGTTGTTTCCAAAGCAGCCTGCCGTAGTTACAGCATGTGCCCGAGACAGAAATGGAATCTTTGTCAGAGGCTGCTGTGGAGAGGGGGTGACAATGACGAGGGACATTTCTGATGGGAGAGTCCCTGTGTGTCACTGCAGTGTGACTTGGGTCAGAGTTTTCCCAGGGATTATCTGAATGTTTGATCTTTGTGTATACGTAGCTTAGAGATGATGGTTGACAAGCTCACAGTTGGTGCAAAAGATCACCTCTGGATAAGCCAGTATTTTAGAAATAATAATGGATGGCTCTGGTTACGTTGGAGTAACTGGAACTGGACTTATCTACCCACTGTGAACAACCAGAAAACTGGACAAAAAAAATGAAACAACTGTTTCCAGACTGCAGAGTAAAGGCAGCTCAGGGCAAAGAGAAGATAGAAACAGAAGGAGCCTTGGGATCAGCCCAGCCTTCCGCCTGGAGGCAATGTCTTGAAGGCTAGTGCAGGAAGGGAAGCCCCACCGGGACGGGGCGGCCTCCCAAGTTCAGAGGTTGGGAAGGCAGCGTAGCACGGGGCACGAGCTCCAGAGATCCACACGGGTGCTCTGAGTACAGACGCGGAGGACACTTCATGAGATGGGGCACAGACTGACAGGGTTGCTGTGACATAAGTTTTGGAAACACTTGAGTTCTGACCAGAGAGGAGATTCCTTGTTGGACATAAAAGAGGGACACTGACAGGGTCCTGCCACGTTAACAAGACTAAAGCAACCCTAGAGAGAAAGCTGCAATAACCGTGCCCTAGCAAAGTACAAAAGCAAGCCTCTGAAAGATCGTGTTGGCCTGCACATAAACCACCTGCCTGCCAGAGCAAAGCCCAGCACTTTTCACAGAAAGATAAAAAAAATCCGGCACTTAGCAATGTAAGGTTTATAATATATAACATAAAATTAAAAATTACTAGGCACAAAAAGATGTTGGAAAATGTGACTCAAAGCCAGAAGAGCAGTCAATAGCACTAAATGCAGATTCATAGCAATGGTGAAATTAGCAGACAAGGACTGTAAAATGGCTATTGTAAATATATTTACGTATTGAAGGGAACATGGACTGAGTGGGGGAGTGTTGTGGAAGATATAAAAAGAAACCAATTCTAGAAATGAAGAATGTCATTCCTGAAATGGAAAATTCCCTAGAAGGAGTTCACAGTACACTGGGTATTGAAAAAGACAAGATCGGACCCAGCAATAGAGACCTTTCGCACTTAAGGAAAGAGAGAACAAAAAGCCTTAAAAACATGAAGAGGGCCTCACCCATCTGTAGCTATAGATCTATCTGTTGAGGTTGGTGGAAGGCTCAAAAGTATTTGAAGAAATAGTGGCTGAAATTTTTCCAGACTTGATGAAAACCATAAACCCATGGATCCAACCATTTCAACGAACCTCAAGCAGAATAAATACAACGAAAATCTGCCAACTCCGTTGTGTTCACCCACTTTGTGGTATAGTCCATGTAAAGGAAATAGCCGATGCTTGTAATTTAGTTTTTTGGTTTTTTTTTTTTTTTGAAAAAGAGGTTTAATGGGCTCTTGGTTGTGCAGACTGTACAAGAAACCCTGCGCCAGCATCTACTTCTGGTGGGGGCTTCAGGGAGATTCCAATCAAGGCAGAAGGTGAAGGGGAGCAGGCGTGTCACACAGCAGGACGGGAAGGAGGAGGTCGCGCCAGGCTTTTTTACACAAACATCTCTCCTGTGAAGTAATAAAGGGAGAACTTGCTCGTTCTGGAGGGAGGGCACCAAGCCATTCATGGGGGATTACCCCCCCAGGACCCAAACTCCTCCCACAAGGCCCTACTTCTAACTCAGGGGATCAGATTTTGACATTTTGACATGAGATTTGGCATGGCCAAACATCCAAACCATATCATCTGTCATAATCCAATTGCTGAAAATTGGCGATTAAAAAAAAATCTTAAGGCTCGGCGCCTGTGGCTCAACGGGCTAAGGCGCCAGCCACGTACACCTGAGCTGGCGGGTTCGAATCCAGCCTGGGCCCGCCGAACAACAATGATGGCTGCAACCAAAAAATGGCCGGGCATTGTGGTGGGTGCCTGTAGTCCCAGCTACTTGGGAGGCGGAGGCAGGAGACTTGCTTGAGCCCAGGAATTGGAGGTTGCTGTGAGCTGTGATGCCACAGCACTCTATCCAGGGGACAGCTTGAGGCTCTGTGTCAAAAAAAAAAATCTTAAAACCAGCAAGATGAAAAAAAATATGTATCTATAGAAGCACAAAGTAATGACTTCTCATCAGGAACTGTGCCTGCCAGGAAACAATGGAACAACATCTTTAAAGTACTGAAAGAAAAATAGCTATCAGTTTTATGCCAAGCAAAAAAACAAAGGGAAGAAGCCTTCCAAAAGTGAAGGCAAGACTGCTAACGGGGTTCGGGGGTGGAGTTTCTTTTGTGCGTGAAAAATATGTTCTAAAATTGATTCTGGGCTCGGTGCCTGTAGCTCAGTAAGTAGGGTGCCGGCCACATACACAGAGGCTTGCTGGTTCGAGCCCGGCCTGGACCTGCTAAACAACAATGACAATTGCAACCAAAAATAGCCAGGGGTTGTGGCGAGCGCCTGTAGTCCCAGCTGCTTAGGAGGCTGTGGCAAGAGAATCGCTTAAGCCCAAGAGCTGGAGATTGCTGTGAGCTGCGACGCCACGGCACTCTACCAAGGGCCACGTAGTGACACTCTGTCTCCAAAAAATAAATAAATAAATAATAAAAAAATAAAATAAAATAAAATAGATTCTGGTGATGGTTGCACACGAATACACACCAAAACCCAAAGAATTGCACGTTATGTTGTATATAAATAAAATCTAAACGCTGCTGCAGAAAAATAACACACAAGAGCTAAGAGAATTTGTTGCCGGCAGGGCTGCACTGTAATAAAGTTCCAGAAAGTCTTTGGACTGAAGGAAACACAAAATGGACAAATGTAAAAGCAAACGCCCAGCTGGCAGGGAGCAGTTAGGGTGCACGTGTCTGACGGAGGACAAAATAGACAAAGGATTTTTATAACTCGGTAAGAGGCAGAACAAAAAGCAAACTGATAAAAATGAGCGAAAGAGTTTAATATCTATGTCAGTAAGGAATGTATATTAATGACCAAGACTTACAGTGCTGCCCATTGTTGGTCATCAGGGGAATGTGATCCAGTCCCAGTGAAATGCCATTATACACCCATTAGGGTGGCTAAAACCACAAAGATGGGTAATGGCAAGTGTTGGCGAGGATATAAAGCAAAAGGAATTTTCAGACAGTTGTCATCAATGCAACATGGTACAGCTCCTGTGGAAACTAGTTTGGTTGTTTCTTAGAAAGTTAAATATATTTAGCATATGATCAGAAATCTCACTGTGTGATTTTCTTTGTTTGTTTGTTTTGAGAAAGGGTCTCCCTCTGTTGTCCTAGGGTTAAATGCCATGGTGTCATAGCTCACGGCAACCTCAAACTCTTGGGCTCAAGAGATCCTCTTGCCTCAGCCTCCGAAGTAGCTGGGACTACTGGTGTCCACCACAACACTCGGCTAGTTTTTCCATTTTTAGTAGAGATGGGGTCTTGCTCTTGCTTAGGCTGGTCTTGAACTCCTGAGCTCAAGCAATCCATTTGGCCTCCCAGAGTGCTAGGATTACAGGTGTGAGCCACCACACCTAGCCAGAAATCCCACTGTTAAGTATTTCCCTAAAAAAAATGAAAGCATAAGTACACCGAAAGATTTGTTGACAAACGTTTTTAACAGCTTTATATATAACAGCCCCAAACTGGGAACAATCCAAATGGCCGACGACAGGTGAGTGTTGCTGAACTAGACACCAGAGATTACATACAACATGATTTCATTAATATGCAGCCCCCAAAGAGACGAATCCAATCCACAGTGAGAAAGCGGGTCATGGAGCCTGTGTCTGGGAGTGGTGGGTGGGGGGTGACCAAAAACAGCCCCAGGGGACTTTCTGTGGTGGACAAAATGTTCTATGTTTTGATTGTGCTGGTGGTTACGTGAGTGTATAGATTTGTCAAGATGCACCTCAATAAAGTTGAATAAATAAGATAACAGCTATCGTTTACTGAGCTCCCCAAGCCCAGGTCTAGCAGTGCACTAAAGCTTGTCATGCAGCATGCCCATGGATGACTGAATGAATGAATGTCAATCCTGAGATGCAGGTGTTATTGGCCCCATGGTAGAAGTGAGAGACCGGACTTCAGAGAGGTTAAGTTGCTCTGGATTACGCAACCAGAGATTCTCTCAGAGCACATCCAGGCATGGGAGGCTCCCACTCCATCCCAAGGCCCACCGTCAGCAGGGAGGCTGCCAGACACTGAGCCGGGAGAGGCAACCCCAGCCCTAAGGCAGATGACCAGGCACGAGGCCTCAGCAGGCTGCACAGGACCCCAGCAGTGGACGGCTGAGAAGACTGGGGGACCATCCAGGGCCCAGCCCAAGGGTCACCAAGAGCAGGGACTGGCTGATTGGGAGCCCAAGAACACATGTGCTGCATGAGTCCTGAATGCCAACCCCACATAGTGCAGGGCTAACGGCAGGGCTTTATCAGAGGAGGCCCAACAGGTGCGTGCTCAAAAAACGCTCCTCTGGCTGCTGATGGTGTGACTGAGACAGGCCCATCTGGGCAGGGTAGGGGGCACAGCCCTGCACAAAAGAGCAGGCTGAGCTCTGCCCCTGGGGGAGCTTTAGTCCTTTGCTTGTTCATTCATTCATTCATTCATTCAACAATGAATTCATTATTTATTGAGTGCCAAGATCTAGAAGCCCAAGACCGTGTTTAAGCTGGGGGCTTAAGGGATATGTCCTGTTCCAACCACAGACTTCTGCCCACAGAGTTGCCAGGCTCTCTAGCCAGGCTAAGTTCTGAAGGAAGTGGCCCAGTGGCTGCCAGAGCTCAGTGGCAATAGGTGTCAAAGACAGACATGACTCAGGCTGTGCTTCTGGCCCTGGTTGGCAAGAGGCCTGGCCTTGGTTTGAAGGGCAAAAGCTATCTAAGCTATTCAGTCTCGGGGATAGGTCCTTGGAACTGTAGGGGGGGTCAGTCTCTCCTAGTCCCCAACCAACCCTGCTCTAGTCACTTGCTTTGATCCAGAATTTAAGTGGGTGCCAAAAACTCAGTAATGAAGATAAATGATATTTTAATGCAGTTGTTTTAAAAATTGAAACAAATGCAAAATAATCCATTTTGAACAAAATACCAGAATTTTAAATAAAGACGGGATCTGATTGTATAGCCCCTTGACATCTACAAGACATGCTTTTAATGACACTGCCTCCTTAGACTACTAAGTAGGTAAATCATGGGCCCTTGGAGCCAGATAGGTCTTGGTTTGACTCTGGTTCTGACAGACATGTCAGTTGTATGTCTTTGGAAAAGTTAAATATCTTCTTCGAACTTCAGTTCCTCACCTGTAGGGAAAATATAAAGCACAGACCAACTTAGACACATGTCCTCAAGCTAGATAAGATGTCCGTCATACTGCCTGGTACCTGGCACACAGTTGATACGGGGTCGGTGGTAGTTACTACCATCATTATTGAGCCGGCCTGGACAAAGCCTCCTGTGTGAGCAGAGACAGCAGGTGGGTTGGGGAGGCCAGTGGTCCAGGCACCCAGGCTGACTGCTGAGTGCCAGGCTCTGGGCTGGCCCTCGGTGGGTCCTCAAGCACTGTGATCCTGCCCGTTTATACAGATAAGGACTCTAAGGCTCAGACGTAGTGACTGAGCATGTGCGATCCCACATCAGGGACATGGCAGTGCCTGGCGAGGGATCCTGGGCCTGTAGCACCATCTTGGCAAGGCTCCTGGGGGTGTGGCCTTGGGGTTGGGCTCTCCACGGTGAGCAGCGCCGGAAGGTGGGCAGAGCCAGTGATGTGCTCTCTTGTTTCAGGCTGCCTTTTCCACCCGGGGACCGAGTGACCTTCAACGGGAAGGAGTGCATGTGCCAGAAGTGTTCCCTGCCCACATCGGTCAGCAGCAGTGCACACCTGTCCCAGGGCCTCCGGAGTAAGTGGACACCTGCTGAGTGGCAGGGTGGGGTGGCCTCTGCAGTGCCCGGGACCTGACAATCTGGGACTCAAAGCAGAGGTGGTCGCAATGAAGAGCTGTGGATAGACATGAGGACGGGGGCCAGGAGCAGAAGCGTCTGGGGCTCTCCTGCACCCAGCCTTTGCACAGGCTATGCCCCGACCCCGTGTAGAAACTCCTTTCCCACCCACCTCTCACTCTTGCTTTTGC
Source organism: Perodicticus potto (assembly GCA_963574655.1). Classification (NCBI taxonomy): domain Eukaryota; kingdom Metazoa; phylum Chordata; class Mammalia; order Primates; family Lorisidae; genus Perodicticus; species Perodicticus potto. Next base: position 5,487 of record CAUYRH010109487.1, on the reverse strand, counting down.
CCAGCCACGGCCCACCTCCTCTAAGAAGGCTTCCTGGTCTCCTTCTGGCCCTCTCCCTCTATCATTCAAGCTCACCTCCCCTTGGTTAATTCCAGACCACCCAGAAACCCTAAGCGGGAGCAGATAAACAAACAACTGAACTTTGGGCTCCTGTGGTCAGGGACTCTTGTGTTAACTGCTCCAACTCCTAGGAGCTAGGCTAGAGGTGTATGCAGTAGGTGCTCAATATGCTTCTTGCATGAGAAAGCAGGAGGCTGTTACTGTAAAAGAACAAAGGCCTGCTGGAGAGTCGAGGATTCGTGGGTATTGGGCCGAGTGACAGCAGGGTGGGGACGAGAGAGAGGATGAGGCACTGGGGTGAGCCCAGCACAGGGACCTGCTGCTCCAGGTGCCACTGCAGAGCAGCATTTTCAGAGCCCACCCTGAGTGCTGTGGTCACTGTTGTGTCCCCAGAGGCAGGGCCATGTGTCCTGAAATAGAGGACGAGTTTCTATTGATTTCCAGAACCAACCCCTACTTGTAGTTAATTTCCTCTCCATGTCAAACACCTCGTTTCTCCCACCTGTCTGCTGAGTTGAACTCTCTACCCTGACTTACTCTACCATCAGCCTCCCTGGGGGCTGGTGATCATTTTACTCTGTGAGACAAAGTGAAGCCTCTATCCTTTGGGGAGACAAGCTCATGGGAGCACTAGGTGGTGAGTTTGCCTCAGGGCTTGCTAGGAGAGTCCTCCATTCAAACATTTCTCTCCAGCTGAAGCCTGGATCGATCGAATTTTTGAGAATTTGCTTCACAAACAATAGTACTATTATGAATAAATACCAAATAGTAATCTAGAGCCAAATGTAAAAAGGGAAAGGAGTATTAGTTTTATATAGTTTGTCCTGAGCTTCCTGGCAGCCAAAGTAAAAAGTGAAACATGATGGACCCCAGAATCATCATTTGAGGTTTAAAAAAAATATTCTTGGCAAAAAGCCATTACTCTTTCCAAATGTAAATTTATTTAAAAATATCAAATCTTGGCTTGGCGCCTGTAGCTCAGTGGCTAAGGCGCCAGCCACACATACCAGAGCTGGCAGGTTCCACCCCAGCCCGGGCCTGCCAAACAACAATGACAACTACAACCAAAACATAGCTGGGTGTTGTGGTGGGCGCCTGTAGTCCCAGCTACTTGGGAGGCTGAGGCAAGAGAATCGCTTAAACCCAGGAGTTGGAGGTTGCTGTGAGCTGTGACGCCACAGCACTCTACCGAGGGTAACATAGTGAGACACTGTCTCAAAAAAAAAAAAAATCAAGTCTTTTGCAATCTCTTATTTTCAAAAGTAAGTAAGCAAGCAAATAAATAAATAAATAACAAATCTACATTTTCAAACAACAGATGCTCCCCTGATCCCTTGGTGATCTAAAAGGTAACCTGCTCCTACTCCCAGCCCATGGTGAAAATCCTGAGCTCGGGACCTTTTCTGTGCTTAGAAAACATTAACACAAACAAATCACCAGCCCTTGGCTCCTGCATTGAGGTCTACAGATTCCCACCCCTGCTTCGTTTTGTCTCTAGAGTAGCTTCTGGGGAACGGGGAGCCCTTTTCTTCAATAGGCACTGAAGTGCCCTAAGTCAGGTGGGCAGATTGGGTGCCCCGTGTGTATTAGGCAGTGAAGGACTGAGGTTTGGGCCAAGACCTTTCAACTCCAAAGCAACAACCAATGGCCATCCCAGGAGGTGGCCTTTGTTCTGACACTTCAGATTTGGGTTAAATACTGAGTAGGTGGGCACGGGAGGGAGGGCGCTGCAGGTGAGAACAGGGTTCAGAGACTGGAAAACTACGGAATGTGCTGAGGACACCCACCGGACTTGAATGAGTGGACAAAAGGACATCTGTGTAGGATGGAGAAAAAGAATGATACCAGAGAGCTGGAAACCCAGTGGGGTGTACCTCCAAAGCCATGTCGCAGAGTTCCCAGTGTCTCCTGGAGGCAATGAGGAGCCACAGATGGTCACATAGCAAGGGAGTGCCAAGCTCAGTCCTGAGCACTAGGGCTGAGTGAGAGAACACAGCCCTTCCGCAGCAGGGGTGGCCTCAGATAGCTACCTGTGTGGGCTGTCCTCCCTTGGGAAATAGATAGTGGCTGGCTATTTAGGTAGAGCTCTGGCCCTGAGCTGCCCTAAGCCCATCCATGGCTTAGTAACAAGAAATGCTTCAGGCTAGGCCACTGAGCTTCCTTTCCAGGGGAACACACCCAGCACCCCACATGCCTGAGCCTCCCCGCTGCACTAGGCAGGGTCCTCTCATCTCTGAAGTTCTGCTCTTCCCCATGAGGCCCCTTCTTATGCCCTCCAGCTCCTCCCGGCTCTCTGGCTCTGAGCCTGTTGCTGATCACCAGGCAGCAGTCACAGGGTGGCCTTTGGGGAGGCCAAGTGCTATGTTGTAGTTCTGAGCACTCACCACTGTGACAAGACGTAGTCCTGCTCCAGGCCTTTGATATGGGTGGGGGTCTCCAGGAGTGTGGGTGGTCACCTGGAGGGGCAGCCTGGAGGTGGGAGAGACAAGGCTTGGTCTGGGGACTGCTCTGTCCCTGCTGAGAAGCCCCTGGGGCCAGTTCTCAGGCTTGGGTACCTGCTGGCTCCACTGGCTGGGGCCTAGCCGGGCCTGGCATGGAGGGTGTCACACCCAGAGCTAGAACCTGGGGAGGCCCCATCAGAGTAAGGTACGTAGGGCAAGGAAAGATGCGTGCAGATCTGAGGTCCCAGCCCAAGGGGACAGTGACAGCTTTACCACGTGGGCCGTGGCACTTGGAGCCCCTGTGTTTCCTTCTCACTTGAGGCTGCCCAGGTGCCAAAAGGGTAGTAAAAAGACCCAAAGCCCCCTCCCAAACCCAGCGAGCCCCCTCCTGTGTGGGGCTGCACAGTGAAGAGAGGAGCCAGCCGCCAGCAGCCCTCACACCTTCCCTGCCCTGGACCCATCACATGGGCCTGCATCCCTCATCTAGCCAGGACCCTTGGTGTCTGAACTTGGCTGAACTTGGCTGTATTTCTTCTTTCCCAGCAGCTGCTCTCAGCTTTTCTTGCTCAGCAAAGGCTCCCAAATGAAATCTCAAGCCAAGTTCATGAATTTTCAGTCATTTTCAAGTTTTGGAATACCATCAGATTCCTCAATTCCAAAACCCAGTCTCAGATTGGATTGAGAATCTGAGTCTTTCCCCAACTCCCTTCACCCTGGTCAAACCTGGGGCACTTCAGGGGGTCTTGCCCCACACCCCTCATCCTGCCAGCTTCTACCTGGGGCTCTGGGGGCTTCCTGCATGTCCTAGTCCTACAGAAGTTAATGGCAGTACTAGGGCCCCCCGTGACCGTGTCTTCTGGGAAAGGAGGCACTTAGGGGAAACAGGAAACTGGAAGTTTCTAGAAGGGTCATGCCGGGGAAGAGAGCCAGGCCTGGGGTGCATGGCCCAGTGGACAGCTTACTTGGGGCTCCCTCAGCCTTCTAACCTCTGTTGGGGGCGCTGCTGATCACATGTTGGCCGGCCACTCTCACCACATAAGACCCTGTGCTGTCGTCAGCAACCAGGCAAGGCTGTGCTGAGCTTCAGATGAGTTAGAAAGTGTGGAGTGTAGTTTCCATGACAACAGCCCTTTTTGCACCTTGCTCTTATCTCCAAGCTCACAGCTCTGTCTTAGTGATGGAAGCTTCAAGTTGATGGAAGAACAGGGTGGGTGTGAGGTCTATATTCCTCCTGTCTCTGGGAGAGCAAGGTCAGGCGGAGGGAAGGGAGGGAGTCCCCAAGTCTGGTAGGAGTCAGAGGGGTGGAGAGCCACCACAGTTACTATGCAGAGGGAAGAACTGGGCCCCATTGGAGGTAACCTTGGCAGAGCTGTCAGCACACGTGTTCTCACCTTCATCAGGCACATCGGCTCTCCAGGAGCCCGGTGCTCTTCCGATCCTCATTTCCAAGGGCCCAGAGAGGTGATGTGACTGGCCCACGGCCACACAGTGGGTGGGGAACAGAGCTGGGATTTGTCCACTGTCCTTGGGTCACCACAGCCTGGTGTGGCATGCTGCCTTGGCGTAGCTGCAGACAGAGAAGCGAACCAAGGCTCAGAGTGGGGGTTCAACCTCAGTGTGTGACATTTGGGGCCAGATCACTCTTTGTTGTGGGGCGATGCACTGTGGGGTGTTCGGTGTCCTGTATCCACCCCCCAGGGGTTTGGTGGTGGGGGCCCCACCCCCTCTCCCCAGGTTGTGACAAGCATAGGGGTTTCGGGTTTCCAGACATTGCCAGATGCCACCTAGGGAGCAAGATTGCCCCCAAAGAGGATGTAGAGTTTACAAAAGGCTGCCAGGGTTGTCCCAGGAGTGAGTGAGAGAGCTGAGGGACAGAGCTGGGCCCAGTGGCCATCTCATCTCCCATGGGGATGTGGGCTTGGGGGTGATCAGGAGTGAAGGCATTGGTGCTCTTGGACTCAGGCTGGGGGGCGCCCCTCACCTGGTCCCCATTCGTCATGCATCCTGTCACTCTGTTTCTGGAGCCCCAGCCTACAGAGGTGAATAAAGGGCCCATCCCCGAATGCAAACCGCCCCCAGGCAGCTCCCCGAGCCTGGGAGAGAGAACGTGAGCGCACGGAAGCCTAGGAGAGCTGGAGCTCCACCAGCAGCTTTGTGGGTGTTAATTTTTTGTTCTCAAAAACAATATGGCTCTGATCTCTGCCAAAGAGAGTAACAAAGCCACACGTTGAGCGCAGTCTCTGCAGAACTGACCCCTCACTGGTCCCGCACTGTTCACTGAGGATGAGTGGCACAGGCCGGGCCAGCACAGTCTGCTAGTGCAAGTGAGAGCTGCCCCAGCAACAGCCCCACGGGGAGGGACAGGCTGTGTCTGACCCAGCCGGCCTTGGGGCCAGGATGGTCCCGGGGCCACATCCTCACTATGCTAGGTGCAGGCCTACTTGGGCCGGGCGGGCGGGTGAGCCTGAGAGCGGGCACCAGGGTCTGCCTGCCAGACGCCCTCTCCACCAGGTCCCAAGGCTCTGGCTTTGCTACACCCTGACACACGTAGGCGTACACCACACACACACACACACACACACTGCACACCAACAGATACTGCACACTCACACACACAGACAAATCCACACACCTGCCCTCACATATACACAGATACCACACACAGACACACCCTCACACACAGACACCACACATAAAAACCCTCAAACACAGTCACCCCACAGACACACAGTCCCACACAGATAACCCACAGACACACCCTCCCACACAGACACCCCACAGACACACTCTCACACACAGACACCCCACAGACACACCGTCCCACACAGACACCCCACAGACACACCCTCACACACAGACACCCCACAGACACACCCTCACACACAGACACCCCACAGACACACCCTCACACACAGACACCCCACAGACACACCCTCACACACAGACACCCCACAGACACACCCTCCCACACACAGATACCCCACAG
>CAUYRH010109485.1:0-13594 GCA_963574655.1 Perodicticus potto | reverse complement strand
TGTGGCAGGCGCCTGTAGTCCCAGCTACTTGGGAGGCAGAGGCAAGAGACTCACTTGAGCCCAGGAATTGGAGGTTGCTGTGAGCTGTGATGCCACAGCACTCTATCCAGGGTGACAGCTTGAGGCTCTGTCTCAAAAAAAAGAAAAAAAAAAAAAATGGAGATAGCTTGGTAGAAATTATGAGGATAATTCTTCTAACTGTAAGGATTCCTAACCTAAGAAACAGGTGACATACAATTCTATGTGCCTGTCTATTGTGTCACAAAACTTCTGGAGCCTGATGTACTGACTTGTAGAGAAAAGTAGATCTTAGAGAAATTCTTTAGAGAATTCTCGTCAGAATAGAGTTTTATTTCCTAGATGGTTTTGCAAGTAACTCTGATTTCTTTAGCTCTGGAGCAGCATAGTTTTGTTAAGAACACTTACTAGATACCATCAATTAAGAAGTTAAATAAATTGGAAATATTTTTATTTAAGTGAAATGCATGATAATTTGGGAGAAAAAAACCCATATAAATGCCTTTGAATGAATTACCAGTGTGTATTATAATAGAGCTATTCTTTAATGGAATTAATTAAAAACTATAAAGATTTATATTTTATGTGCAATATTTTCAAATATAAGTTATTTGAGTAACTCCATTTGCCTCCAATACCATAAGATAATGTTAATTTTACCAACATGTACTCAATACTTCATAATCATTGCTATTCCAATGTGCTATATTTGTTTTTTCAAAAACTGATGCTCCTAAAATGAGCTTTCCCTTCCTTTTTTTTTTCTGAGACAGAGCCTCAACTGTCACCCTGGGTAGAGTGCTGTGGCATCACAACTCACAGCAACCTCCAACTCCTGGGCTCAAGCAATTCTCCTGCCTCTGCCTCCCAAGTAGCTGGGACTACAGGCACCCGCGCCAACGCCCGGCTATTTTTTGGTTGCAGCCGTCATTGTTGTTTGGCGGGCCCAGGCTGGATTCGAACCCGCCAGTTTAGGTGTATGTAGCTGGCGCCTTAGCCACTTGAGCCACAGGTGCCAAGCCGACTTTTCCTTTCTTACCCTTTCCTTTAACTTCAACACTTTTTCAGTGATGTTTTCTCAAAAAAATTTCCAGTTCAGATAACTATAAAGGTAGGGAAGATTTTTTTTAAGTAATCATAACATAGTACTAAAATTTTGTATATCTGAGTGTGAGCATATATAGACAAGCAGAAATAGTAGCTGAAAAATAATTGACGAACTAAGTAAGTCATTCTGATCAAAGCATCATTTTATTACTTCACATTGTAAATCATTTGAATTTACTTGTAAAATACCTAGTGCTTCTGGAATATTAATATCTATCTTTTCACATCTCTATGTTATTATTTATTCTCCTTGGAAATTCCAAGTAGAGTACAAATAAATTGGTAGATTATAAATAATATCTCACTCCACTTAATAACATCATATTAAAACATTATTTTTTTTAATTTATTTAATTTTACTTCAGAATGTTCCAGGGTACAAACATTTTGATTACACGCATTACTTCTGTACAGTTTGAGTAAGATTATAATTGTGCCCATTCCTAGACAATGTGCATTGTACCTGCTAAATGGGAATTCACCTATCCCCTCTTCCCTGCCCACCTCGGTTGATTTCTATTGAATTTTACTGTCATATGTACACATGCCTGTTGATCATTTAGCTCCAATTTAAAAGTGAGCAAGTTTTTTGTTTTTCCATCCTTGGAATACTTCACTTAGAAGGATGGTATAAAGGCCCATCCAGATTGTTACAAAAGGTATCAGTACACCATTCTTTTATGACTGGATAACACTTTATAGTGTACATATCCCACATTTTACTAACCCATTCATATATTGATGGGCACTTTGGTTGTTTCCACATTTTTGTGACTGTAAATTGTGCTGCTATAAACATTTGTATAGAAGTGTCTTTTTTATAGGATGTCTCCTCCCCCACCTTTGGGTAAATACCTAGTAGGGAAATGGCTGAATAAAATCGTAGGACTACAGTTAGTTCTTTGAGGTATCTCCATACTAATTTCCAGAGAGGCTGTACTAGCTTGCACTAACAGAGTGTAAGTGTTCCTTTCTCTCTGCAACCATGCAGCATCTGTTGCTTGGGACTTTTGTATAAAACACCTAGGAATATATTTAACCAAGGAGGTGAAAGATCACAGAGGATGTAAACAAATGGGAAAACATATCATGCTCCTGAACTGGCAGAATTAACATTGTCAACATATTTATCTACCCAAAGTGACTTAGCAATCCAATCCTAACCCCATTAAAAGCGTCACTTTTTTCCAGATCTAAGACAGCATGTACTGGCACAAGAACAGAGACACAGACCAATGGATCAGAACAGAGAACCCAGATATAAAACCATCCTCATGTTGCCATGTCATCTTTGACAAAGCAGATGAAAACATACACTGGGGGAAGGAATCCCTATAAAATAAGTACTGGGGACACTGGGCAGCTGCCTATGGTGGACTGCAACAGGATCTGCACCCCTCACTACTCAACAAAAATAATTCATGATAGATAACAGACTTACACCTAAGATATGGAACTGAGAGAATTCTAGAGGAAGAGGTTGGAAAAACTGTTACAGATATCAGCCTAGGCAAAGATTGTGTGAAAAAGACACCCAAAGTAATCACAGCAACAACAAAAATAAAATTTATATTAATTATGATATGATATGATACGATTTTTTGGCCCCAGTGTTCACAATCTCTTTTTTCACCTTTTTATACATACTGGCAGCTACCTCATTAAGAACTAAGCTTTGTGACCCCATCTTCCCTTCTCTCACGCCCTGCTCGCTACTCTCTTTTTTTCTCTTTCTCATCTCTTCCTCCCACTGTCTTCCTTTTTCTAATGCAAAATAAACTTATACTTTTATATTCTAAAAAAAAGAATTAAAGTTTGCTTTGTAAATATTCAATATTACAGAGCACTTTATACTCTTCCCAATAGAGACAGGTTGAATAAAAGCTTGGTACAATGAATCCTAATTCTAGCCCTGTCCTTAGCATTAATTATCTGTGTGGTCTTCAGCTGGGCCTTATCATTCTCTGAGACTTGGGATTTTCACAAGTTTAATAATACTTAATCTATATGCTTTTTAGGATTATTGTGAGCAAAATAACTCTGGTAATGTTGTCATTCGAAAATGTGATAAAAAGTAAAATATACAATTGCTTATTGCTGGTATAATTTTAGTAGTTAAAATAAATTGGATTATAAGTAATGATAGACAAAAATAGCTGCTTCTCTGCTGGATATGTTATTAAATTTCCTGGGCGCATGTGAGACTGTTTTTGCCCTCTTGATGCTTGAGAATTTATTTTACATAATAAAAAAATTTAGAGCAGAAAATATTTTAATAATTGTTACTTCTTATATAAGAACTTAAGTTCTAAAGGTAATGTGTCAGCTTTAGCCTCAGGAAAACCTATTTATAATTGTTTGTCTCCCACCCACTAACATCATTTAAGGTGTAAAGAATGAATTGTGAGTTTGATTTTATACTAATCATGAAAACATCACCTTGACATTTAAAGGGAAAGAAAACATTTTATGGGATTGCAAACAAGCACTGAAAATATTAAAATGTCTCTTGATGAAAAACCAAAATGCTCTTCTTTTGTCTTTTTGAAAAATGCCAACATTCCTCTCCATAGTAACCTATGTCAACATAACCCACACAGAGTTGGGGTGAAGTAGCCCATAATTCTGCAAATTAACATTGGCTTTTGCTGTGAACTCAAGCCATTTTTTTATCTTGACAGAGAGATGAGCAGGAAGTAATTTTCAAAATGTCTACTTTGAGAATGAGGAAATTTATTCTTAGAGGGGGAAAAAGTAGAAGATCAACCATTTATTAAGTGTAGTTACTTCATTTTAGTGGGATTGTAAATTTCGGGGTGATTGACACTGGGACACATTTATCATTCTCACGCAGGGGTTTACATTATGTGAGCCACAGAGGAGGTTCAAATGGAAGGAAGACATTGAGGTGACAATGGGAATTGGAAAGGCTCTGAAAAGCATATTCATGACTATAGACAGAATATCTCATTTTTCACAAGCTTGCTGATATGTATATGTGTAAGTTACATCTGAAATGTGCGGCAGAGGCCGCGTGCAGTGGATGGTGCGGGTAATCCTACCACTCTGGGAAGCCAAGGCAGAAGATCTATTGAGCAAAGGAGTTTGAGAACAGCCTGAAGAATAATGAGATCTTGTCTCTACTAAAGAAATAGAAAAATTAGCTAGGCCTGATGATGGTGCTTGCCTGTAGTCTCAGCAACTCAGGAGGCATGAGGATGGATTGAGGCCAGGAGTTTGAGATTGCAATGAGCTACGATGATGCCACTGCACTATAGCCAGGGCAAAAGAGCAAGACTCCTACTAGAAAAAACATTAAATTAAAATGAATGGCGATATATATGAATTTGTATTTTAGATATATATAAAATGAATAAATGTACAATTGATATATAAAGTATATGTGAATTTTTATTATATATACATATACAATACTAACATATATAATACAAAATACATAATACCAATTCATTTCACATTTGGAATTATCTGTTTTCTTAACGTGTGGCTATTAAAATCACAACTGCCAGCCACTGCCACTGAATGTGTTATTGTTAATTTTAACACCCTTGAAAACTAATGCTGATTTTAACAATTGAGAAGTTATAACACACCTGAGAAAGGATGTGTCAATACAAATTTGTAAATAAAATACAGTCAGTACAGTCAGGTAAAATTACCATCTTGAAGCCCAGTAGGAATGTTACACCCTTCAGACTCCAAACAAGTATTCTATATAATTAATTTAAAATCGAAAAATCAGTTCCACATTTGCTATGTTCACAGCTAGATGACAAACATAAACTAGAAATAAAGTACAACTGTAGAGAAAATGAGAAAAATAGTAAAACTATTAATAATAACTATGTTGTCAATAATGTAACTGTATAACTGTATTCATTTTTAATTTCCTCTTAATGTTTCCAATAATTTACACAAAAAATATAAGTTGCTTTCATAATTAAAAAGAAAAATTTTAAGTAAGCCAAAGCATTCTACACAGCAAAAGTTAAATCTTTCTTTTTCATGTTTTTATTATTTCTAGCTTTCGTTAATTTGCTATAGTACTTATATTCATGCAATCAAAACTCCCTAATACTTAAAAATTAAAATAAATAGGCTCGGTGCCTGTGGCTCAATGGGCTAAGGCACCAGCCACGTATACCTGAGCTGGCGGGTTTGAATCCAGCCTGGGCCTGCCAAACAACAATGACGGCTGCAACCAAAAATGGCCGGGCATTGTGGTGGGCATCTGTAGTCCCAGCTACTTGGGAGGCAGAGGCAGGAGACTTGCTTGGGCCCAGGAATTGGAGGTTGCTGTGAGCTGTGATGCAACAGCACTCTATCCAGGGTGACAGCTTGAGGCTCTGTCTCAAAAAAAAAAAAAAAAAAAAATTTAAAATAAATAAAATAAAATAAAATTATATCTCTCCAAGATTGGAAAATGTTCATTATTTATTGAATATTTATTGTGTAACAAATATCTGTAACTGTTGTTCTAAAGTACTTGGGATAAACTTAAGAATACAGCGATTGTGGCTTATTTACATGAGGAGTTTAAAGTCTAAAAGGATTATGGAAATTACAATTACAGCAAACAATACAATCAGAAAGACAAAATCTAAAACTAAAGAAAAATAGTGAGCTATAATAAACATGATAGAGATTTGATACACCCATTGTATAAGAAGCTCATAAATATTGATAACAAAAGCACAAATAAATCAGTCTTACCAAAGGCCAGAGTCAGGACTAGACAAAAATGTAAGTAACGAATATGGAAAAAAAAATCGCCAATACTCAACTTTATTTCACGAGACTAAGATGAAGCAAAATTCTTTCAGTCTCTGTGTGGATGTCTCTCTCGCCCCACTTCTCTTTCTCTCTCGCTCTTTTTCTCATTGGTCAAGGTCAGGATTTGGCTTCGGTATGGCTTCCTCACACAAACTGCTCAGAATGCAATGTAATATTTTTATTTTTAATGTTAAAAAGTTCACTACAAAGTGAGTAAATTATTTTTGTTCTAAATGACAGAGACAAAGTACAAGTACGAAGACAAGTACAAAGCAGTCATTTAATAAACATTTAATAAAGAGTGATTTACAAATGTATAGCAAAGACACTAGCATAAAAATAGTGGCAGGCTCTTTCCCTGCGTGGTTTCATATCCTGATCTCAGAGTTCTCCTGAGGGAGTCATCTGTGGGGAGCAGGGAAGAAGCCAGGGAAAAGTTTGAAGCATGAGGCATAAGAATTGATAGAACAGAATTTATTATTTAACTTACCCCCAAACGGAATTTATTTTTGCAGTTTTTGGCCTCCACCTCCGGCATATGGGGCCGGTGCCCTACTCCTTTGAGCCACAGGCGCTGCCCCCAAAATGGAATTTTTGAATGTGCAGCAGAAAAGTCTTTAGTGCCAGGCTTTGTGAAGAAAAACATATTTGTCTGAATTTCTTAGGATATATCAAAGGAAGGTCTCAGGGAAGGAACCATGAAGATGTTCTCACAAACCAAAGACAATCTTTCTTCTGCCCCTGACTCAGGCCATGAGGTACAAGGAAACCTATGTGACAAGGTCCTGGAGTGGTGTTGGTCACATCCTGCGGCCCCATACAGGCCTCCAGAGACAGGAAGTCTTCTCTTTGCCCTGTGAGGTTGTAATAACCAAGCCCCCTGCCCCTGCACCAAGCCCCCTACCCCTGCTACTAATCCCCCAACTCATAGATTTAAAGAATATAACAAACCCTTTATCCTTCAAAGGGGAAGGTTTTGTGTCTTAGCCCAAGCCCCCACAAGGGCGGAGGAGTTAAATTCTGGGAGAAGAGATAAGCTTACAGAAGGAAGGGAGGGGTATGTTCTAAAGAAAGCCCCTGGTGCAATCTCCCTGGTGGAAAGTCCCGAGTTCCTTGGAAACTTACCCAACTCTTATGCCCATACTTTGTACCCTGAACTATGTATAAACTATGTAACTTATGACCCATGAAGTAATGAACTTGTGATGTATCTTATGACTTATGAACCAATATTTACCCCCCACCCTGTGACCCTGCCTTAACTGCTATGATTGGCTTCTGTATTATGCTAGCTTGCTTTGCTGATCACCCAAGAAAAATGGTATAAAAGGATTGCCTGCCTAGCATTTGAGGCTGCATACCTTTATGATATCAGCCCCCTTCATGTGTAATAAATTTTATCAATTATTGCATCAAAGTGGAGTCCATTTTTCTATCCCCATGACTCGGTTTACTTCAAGGCCATGCAAAGTTGCCAGAAACAAAAGTCTAGAAGCAGGACAAGGATGTAAATAGCTGGGATATACTTTCCAACAACTAGAACCAGAGCCCAGACCAATCCAGTCATGCTGTTACAGAAACCAGGGAGAATTCAAAGGATACCAAGTATATTTGAATGTTTTTTCCAAATTTCATTAGAAAAACAGAAAGCCCTGATTAAAAACTCCTACTCCTTTGAAATGCCCTTGAAATTGGCACTTATTAGATTTAAATTTTCTTCAGAGAACAGTACCACACATTTAACAATATTTTATTACTATTTCAGACCACTGCTATCATTAGTTGTGATCTTATTCTTGATTGTACTTAGACCTTTTAGGGATTACATCTTTATCTAGAGAGTTACATTTTTATAGCAGGCAATTGTGTGCAGATTCCTTTTGTAAACTATAAAAACTAAACTATAAGAAATTAATCTCGAGTTATAATGAAATGTAGGCATCTTCACCATGTTCTTCATTTTATGTCACTGCTAATTTTGAAGTATGAATTATTAAAGAATTCCACTTTGGAAACATTTTTCCCCCATGACAGCCAGACAGGATTCAAATACTTTCTACAGTCCTCTCAAACGAAAGTGTTAATAATACTTGATTTTGAATTTAAGTGCTACAATTTCAGTGTATGATGCTATACAACTCTTCCATCATAAATGTTTATGATGCTATTAAATAACAATAATCATGTCTGCATTTGATTTCACAATTATGTGATTCCTAATAAAATATTATGGAACCAAAATACATGATTCTACATGAATCATTATAATGTATCCTAATGAACACTTGACCTTATTAAAGTTCACCCAGAATGGCAATATTGTACAAAATTGACCAAACCATTATAATTCAATGAAAGAATAGTGACAGAAAAACCAATTTCAACTGCTGATGTATCAACATTAACACAGAAAATATTTCTTAGGCTTCCAAGTACTATACTTATCAGTCTGGTAGACAGGCTATTTTTATGCAAATTTTTATTATCTGTCAATGTCTTTCTTCTTTTATAATATTTGTGTATCAAAAAAGAATACTGGCAAAATATGAGATTTGATAACATTAATTACCAAGGTTACTAGATATAAATTTTTGCCTATCCAGAAGGTAAATTGAAGATGTCTTTAAATGATGAATTTTCCCCATTTTAAGAAAGAAGTAGACAGTAGACTCTGTTCTACCATAGATTAATATCTGATGATTACAGAGCCCTTTGTCTTCTGCCTAGAGGGATGGACCTCCTCTCCTCAAATGCAAGTTTTGATTAAAAAAAAGATAAATGAAAACCATTTTCTTGGTTCTTTCCTGCCCTTTCTGAACAGACACTCACATTTAAATTCCACTCATTTCTCTTATGTAAGGCTCATACCTCCCATCCCCAAAACATATTGTCAAAACATGCCTTTCAATCTCTGCAGTGGCTCAGATCCAGTGAAAAGAAAGCAGAAGATCATTCTGTTTCAAAACTAATTAGAAAAGATGAAAAATCAAACTTTTCATGAAAGAATAAGGCAGAAAGAATCTGGATAAGAGAAGAGTCTCTGGGGAGTCCGAATTAGAAAAGCCAAAGTGAGTCAAAAATAGCATGCTCTAGTTTGGAACAAGTTCTAGATGATGAAACAAGTTCTAGATTAGAGGAAAAACCTAGAGATTTTTGAATCGAAATACTTGGGTTATCCTTCCAGCACTGATGATGGGCTGTGCCTCCCCTCTGGCAGGGTTTGTGTCCCTCATTAATAGAAACCTCTAGCTCACCAATTTTCAGGATGCCCTCAGATGATTAGCATAATAGGATATTATGAAGGAGGGTATCGTGGGTTAGTGTAAATTGTCATTAAGTTAGAAATGTCATGTCTCAATATTTTTATTGACGACTTATTTACTCAAGTCAGTATTTTGGAGATAACTTGCAATTGGCTATGGTTATCTCTGAGTTCATAAGGAATGATCAGTCCACCTAATATTATTGAGTATTTAAGTAATAAGTATGTCAGGAATTTTGCTAAGAAATCTGAATGCATAATTTTCCTATGTAATATTTACAATTACTGTAAGAATGTTATTTTCTCTGTTTTATACATGAGAAACTGTAGCCATGAATCAGGGTAATATTTGTATATATTAAACTTGTGTGTTTTTCCTCCATTTGTTTCCTGTTACCTGGCAACTTTCTCCTTCATTAATCAATAACTGGGATAGTTTATGCCCAATGTCTCAAGGACAATAAGGTATCACAGAATTTTTAAATTTCTTTCTTTCTTTCTTTTTGAAACAGAGTCTCACTTTGTTGCCCTCCATGGAGTGCCATGGAGTCATAGCTCACAGCAACCTTGAACTCTTGGGCTCAAGTGATCCTCTTGCCTCAGTCTCCCAAGTAGCTGGGACTACAGTCACCTGTCAAAACTCCCAGCCATTTTTAGAGACAGCATCTCACTTGAACTCCTCAGCTCACACAGTCCACCTGCCTCAGCTTCCCAGAGTGCTAGGATTACAAGAGTGAGCCACCATGCCCAACCTTTTAATTTCTGATTAAAAAAATAAAGTTCCCTTTTTTTCTCAAACTGAGGTACATTATAGTTATTAAATCTAATTAATTTTATTTTGATCTCCTACAACATAAAAGAAAGTTTTATAAATATCTTATATTATTTCATTTAATCCTCGGAAAAATACCAGGTAATATATGCTATTTTTATACATATTTTATGATGCCTTACCTGTGACATTTTAAAAAACATTACACAGGCCTGAAGGAACCAAGTTCCTTCTTGGTTTTGTTAGGTTTGTTTTGTCTGTGCAAAACGTATGCATTTCATGTACATTCTACTATACCTTGTTACTTTTTGAGAAAGACTTTTACATGATGGAATTAAACTCTGTTTTCTTCTCCTCGTTACTCAGCACCTGCTGATGTTTCTGCCCAGCTCCGTCATCCTGCAACCTCCTGCTTTTCCTGAGCCACAACGAAGTCTCAGTGCATGCTCCACAGTCCCAGAAACAGCCATGGGCACAGGGAAGTTTGTAGGAAGGTTTTTGTTCCCCCTACAAAAGGGAGTTTTTTCCCAATATTTTTTCCTTCAATTTCCAGCTGCTTTCAACCTTGAACTCTGGTGCTCAGCTTCTCAATCCATTATGACTTCACTATTGGCTGGAGCTGTAGTTCACAGCTTGCTGTTCAGAGGGAAAAAAAAAAATAACCTGTACACATCTCAGTTTCTGCAAGCCCTCTCCCTTCTGTCTAGCATCATACCCCTTTGGCTCCTGCCTAGTTTTGGTCACTCTCTAGAGTCTGCAGACATTTACTATTTGTTTTTAATAATTTATCTAGAAACTATGACTCCCTTTCGAAGAAGCCTACCAGGAGGCTACACGTGGCCTGCTAGGTCTTTACCTTTATTTGATCAATTTAGTTTTTGTTTTCTATAGTAAACATCCCTTTCTGAGGTTTTTACAAATGATAATGACATAGTCCTCATAACAATCTGATGTGATTTTCATCCCTCTTTACAGTGGCAGGAACTATAAAGGACTGGAGGCTTATTTACCTTGCTTTCTAGGCATTGGATAACCTGCCACGGTTTCGTTGATGCAGACAGAAAACGCAAACCTGCTGAGTCAGAGACAAGGCACTTCACTACTAATGGTAGAACAATCGCATGAACTTCGCTTTCACCTCAGCTCTACTTGCTCTGCCCCAACCAGGCCTCCTGGGGCAGAAGCGCTGGGCAGGGTCAGGTGGAGGCAGTGCACACAGTGGGTCTGAGCCAAAGACAAGCCACCCCTGGCACACACTTGGGATATGGCGGCATCACAGTTATCTTCTTCTCTATCTAGAGTAGTCTTTTTGTAAGAATTTTTCACCCAAATAGTGATAGTTCTGCAAATAACATAATGCTATAAAATCACAAAATGTTGAACTGGAAGAAATCGCTTGGCTATTCTTATGAATTAACAAAAAAGGTGTATAAGGCCAGGGGTGGTTCAATGAAAGGTTCACAGTCATACAGTAGTGGGGAACAAACCCAGGTAAGAGAACTTCTGCTTTTTAACTTTGAATTCTGTGTCCTTTCCTTCAGGCTGAGTAAATAAAGTGAGAATTGTTTGGGTTGTTTGAAGAGACCACATCACAAGTCTTTCGACATTCTATGGAGAGCAATGAGGAAAAATGGGCACTGGAGAGTGTTTATTTTTAACTCTAAGGACAATAATTATAAAAACACAGGTGTAATTAATGGGCTTTTATTTTATTTATTTATTTATTTATTTGCAGTTTTTGGCCGGGGCTGGGTTCGAACCCACCACCTCTGGTATATGGGGCTGACGCCCTACTCTTTTGCGCCACAGGCGCCACCTGAGTTTTAATTTTAAATCCCTAAGTTTTAAGTATACACCAATTACTCATCAAGGCAAAGAACATTTTGGGAGTACAGTAAAGCAATTACAGAAACAAATAGTTTCTCTTCAGTATGATTAAAAAAAAAAAAAAAAACAGTGTAGAAGTCCTATTTATATTTATTTCCCCAGAGGCTATTTTTTTTTCCTAAAATGAGTCTTAGGGACAAATGAAATTTTGAGATGAGATGACTCAATTATGTAAATGCACTAATTATATATGGAACAGATCTTACTTTGGACATTTTCTTTTCCTTCTCCTTTCTCTTCAAACTAAAAGAATGGTTTTTTAGGTATGTGGGTTGTCCCGAGTTCTGATAAGGGGAGGGTTCTATAAGTGTGCAACATTTAGAAATACAGTTCAGTTAACTGGGTTCTCTGTAGCTGCTCCAGTTCTGGTTATTTTGTAATAAGTAGTACAATTTTAGTATTAGTGAGATGCATTACTAAAAGTTCCCACAGACTTTCTACCTAATTGAAAACACCATACTACTATAGCCTCATAAGTAGGTTATTAGGTGTAAGTTTATGCCAGAGGATGTTTAAAAGCTATTATCTTCCATCTGCAGAATAAGTAGGTTATTAGGAGTAAGTTTACACTAGAGGAAGTTTAAAGGCTAATATCCTCACTCAGTAGGATCTACTGTTCTTTAAAAACCAAATGTACTTCATTGTTGGTAAATAATGCTGCTTGAGCTATCATTTTCTAATCAAGATACTCTTTTGTATACATCAATATGTATGTGATAATGTAGAACAGGAATGCTACTCTATGGTTACTTTTAAAATACAAAGTTTATACCCCAAGTTAAAGACTAGAAAGTGTTTCTGAAAGTTAGAATATTTAAACGAATCTCTGGCCCTGGTTTTAAACATTCTTGTAAAGTAGAGGAAATAGGTATTCAAGGATCACCATTTTTCCATTTACATCCCTCATTTCCTAAATTGAAATCTCCTCTAAGATTCTTAATAGATTACAATGTTACAGCCAACTTGCACTTCAAGAATAGCCATTGTAGGAAGTTTACATTTTAAAGAAGCAATAAAAAGCTTTAAATTGAAAGGATTAAGGTCTCACACTTGGGACGTATATTCTGGGCATCTCCGTGCTTCCATATTAAGTTGAAGCTTTTATCCACAAACTCATTGGTCCAGTATTCTCCGCCCACAAGACTCTATGCTTTTGCTCCTCCCTTTCCAAGCCCCTGTGCTCTGCAAAAACACTAGATAAAGTTGGAAATTCATGTTTCCATTTCAAATCTTATACAGTGTTAGATGACTTCAGTGGGTTGTTGTCAACTTGGCACCATCAATAGTCTTTACAAAAACCATCGAATACATTTCTCAGACTCCCTTCCCTGTATTTGCTAATCATTATTTTCACAATGAAAGGAGAAATTTGCAAAATGGAAATGAAACAGATTTTCAATGTGTCATCCAGACAGATGTGGTGCACTGCCAGAGCACTTCCGGCCATGCCACTTGTGCCCTACCCCAAGCTGTCCAGCTTCTGTCCTCCACTGGGCGAATTCATGCTGTTGTTGTAAGTAAGCTGTTATAGTAACTAATCTCTGGCTGCAGTCTTCCTAACCTTCAAAATTGCAGCTCCTTCCACACTGGTAGATACCCTAATTGTTTTTTTTTTTTTTTTTTTTTGAGACAGAGCCTCAAGCTGTCACCCTGGATAGAGTGCTGTGGCATCACAGCTCACAGCAACCTCCAATTCCTGGGCTCAAGCAAGTCTCTTGCCTTCGCCTCCCAAGTAGCTGGGACTACAGGCGCCC
>CAUYRH010109483.1:0-11869 GCA_963574655.1 Perodicticus potto | reverse complement strand
AAAGGATATTTTCACATTTTGAATCTGACAAAAGTTTAATTACCAAGATCTATACAGAACTTTAATTAATCTGTAGGAAAAAAACCAACAATCCCATCCATCAGTGGGGAAGAGAGATAAATAGAATCTTCTCTAAAGATGACAGACGAATGGCCAGCAAACACTTGAAAAAATGCTCATCATCCCTAAGTATTAGAGAAATGCAAATTAAAACCACCCTGAGATACCATCTAACTCCAGTGAGAATGGCCTATATCACAAAATTTCAAAATTGCAGATGCTGGCATGGGGAGAAAGGAAAACTTCTACACTTCTAGTGGGAATGAAAACTAATACAGCCTTTTTGGAAGGAAGTGTGGAGAAAGCTCAAAGAACTCGACCTAGACCTCCCATTTGATACTGCAATCCCATTACTGGGCATCTATCCAGAAGAAAAAAAAATTATTATAAAGACACTTGTACTAGGCTGTTTATCACAGCCCAATTTACAATTGCTAAAATGTGGAAACAACCTTCAACCCAGGAACAGATTGGTAAGTGATGGTATATATATACTATGGAATATTACTCAGCCATCAAAAACAGTGAAAACTTTGCAGCACTTGCACTAACTTGGATGGAGGTGGAACACATTATTCTTACTGAAACATCACAGGAATGAAGAAGCATGAATCCTACGTATTCAACTTTGATTTGAGGACAATTAGTGACAATTAATGACACAGTGGGGCATGGGGGAAGGAGAGAGCAGACAGAGTGAGAAGGAGGGAGGGGGTGAGGGAAAGAAAACAAAAAAAAAAAAAGGAAAGAAAATAGTGACTAATACTCACATAAACTGGATTCAATTTTGAGCCAAGTACATTACTTAAACATTAATTTTTAATTCAACTTGTCAATATGTAGTTTAGGTAATTGCATCCTCACTTATAAGTGAAATATGTTTGTAATTTCCCTTTACAACAATATATTTTCTCCAATTTCAATATCAGGTGTATCCAGATCAAGTAGAATGATTTTGAAATATTTCTTCTTTTTCTATTGTCTATAAGATTTGGCATGATATGTTTTTTGAAACTCTTTGTTACTTTTGTTTACATAATATTAGTTGTCTATTTTTTGAGACTTTGGAAAAAAATAAGAAGTTTATGAAGACTTCATAATAAGCCTCAGATCAAAGCACTCTATACTGTCTTATTTGACAATGTGAATGTTACTTTCTTTGCAGTGTTATTACTAATATTGCTTAATATTTCGATGCAGTAATCATCTGTTTTCTTTTCTGAATGTATTTATCTTCTTTCATTATTTACAGTGGTTTTTGTTTCTAGTCCTTATCTTAAACATTGTTATTGTTATTAAATATTAAGCCTTTTAAATTCTGTGTAGGCAAAAAGTGGAAACCTAATTAACACATGTATAAGTAAAAATTAAAAAAAAAAGAAAAAAAGAAAATATTTCTGAGCAGGTGAATAGTGCTGCTCTAATGACAGTTTGAACCTAATCATGTATTTTGCAAGCTCTTCCATTGCCTATGGATAACTTTTACTTTCACAAAGCTCAACAACTAACTGCTAATTCCAGGGTAAGTTATTTTAAGATAAAAATTCATGAAATACTTGAATTTCAAAATGATTTATAGTTATTAAAATATTTTTATATAGTCTTTGTATAATTTTTACACCAACTTCACCTCATTTATTCTGCTTCTATCATTTACAGCTCCTAACTATATAAAGCTTTCTTCACAATGATATGCCACACTACAGAATCTTCTTAGTTTATATTTTTTTCATGTTCACAAGTGGCACTGTTTTGGTTTTATTTTTATTTTTTATTTTACATATTATTTCAATTACTGATAAGTAGTGATTTGTTTTTATCCTTTCACTTTGGAGTCCAATAATGGGATATAATTTGATTTTTATATACATAACTGATATTTTGAACTTTTAATATGTATTTGGTTTAATCAATAAAAATTATGATTAAGTACTAATTTATAAAGGCAATGACAGTTTTTTAAAATTCATATTGTCATCAAATCTGTCTAGCAAAAAGATTAGCAATCAAATCTTACTTATTAAATACGGAGTAAAATATTTAGTTTTGAGAATCCTATTGCTATATCACATTTTACTAATGTTCCCAGCTTTACTATTTGCATGAGTGTATTTGCATACCTTTCTTTTTAGATGACACAGGGTACTTGTCCATAATATAAATACATAAATTGAATGGATTTTCACATGCATATTTATACATTCCAATTTACTATGCATTTCCTCAGTACAATAATAGTATATTTGTATGGATTTATTATTAGAAAACACAACAGAATGACCATTACTCAGCTTCGTGACAGATCAGCTCAATAAATAACTACATAGAATCTCAGAAGTTTACATCAGCAAATTTTCTTCAAGTTCAACATGATCTCTGATTGAAAGTCTCTGATTGAAGATGATATACTCAATCAATTTATTTCACTGAAACACCCAGAGGAAGTTTCAAAAAGCAGTAAAACAAAGGCCTGGAGCGGTGGGTCACGCCTGTAATTCTAGCACTCTGTTGATGCCATGGCGTTCTACTGAGGGTGACAAAGTGAGACTCTGTCAAAAAAAAAAAAAAAAAAAAAAAAGAGCAGAGCCTGTGGCTCAGTGAGTAGGGTGCTGGCCCCATATACCAAGGTTGGTGGGTTCAAACCTGGCCCTCGCCAAACTGTAATAAAAAATAGCTGGGTGTTGTGGTGGGCACCTGTAGTCCCAGCTACTTGGGAGGCTGAGGCAGGAGAATCACCTAAGCCCAAGACTTTGAGGTTGCTGTGAGCTGTGATGCCACAGCACTCTAGTGAGAGTGACAAAGTGAGACTCTGTCTCTAAGAAAAAAAAAAAAAGAAGAAGAAAAAGAAGGAAAACATACAACATTAGGGAATCATAACAGTATAGGGATTAGGTATGTGAAGTTGGACAATGTTGAATATAAGTCCTATACCATTGACATATGTGGGATTTTAGGGAAGCTAATTTGTTTTACTGATAATCAGGTTGTCTTTATAAAAAGTACAGATATGTACGTAGTATATAGAGCATGGTGAAGAACAAATCAAATACTGTATAAAATATTTTGTGCAACAATATCTAACACATACACAGTTAAATAAACAGTGATTTATAATAAAAATAAAGCCTCCTTTTCAACACTTTATTTGGAACTCATATGTAGTAAAATGAAAACACATTGGAGGAACAAAATAAAAGAAAAATTAGAACTCACTTATTTGGATGTTTGACAGTCTGTTGAAATGGGGAAAGTTATTGATTTACAAGATTTCTCATCAAAAAGTGTGCTCTGAGTAAAGGCAAAGTGTGTGACTTTACATCCCTCCCTGAAAGTTGAGAGAGATCAAAAGTTCAGAGTATTCAGTCACCAAAGATTAAGAGCATGAGTCACAAAGTCCTCAGCCAAACTGAGAGTCCTCTAGAAAAACAAGAGTCCATTATTTTTCAGCTATTTGGGCAGGAGGCAAAAATAGAGATGGGAGTATTTCAGCAGGATATGAGGATGAGCCTCTTGTCTAATGGACTAAATATATGTGACACAAAAGAGAAACTCACAAAATTTTTAAGGCTTGAATATCACCAGAAAAATAGCCAGCTTGGATTAAAAGTCAAAGAAGGAATATAACAGGAGAGAAGGCTAACAGACTCCAATTTGTATAATTTGAGTAGGACAAAGTAGGCTGCTAAAAGTAGCCAGCTGCAAATTCAGGCTATCTTTTATGAAATCATAATTAATGTTTGTGTGGCTCAACATACATGTTTATGTATCATAGGAAGCATAAGTGTTTATCTTGATTTAACACCTTTTGTTGACGAGGCCAGATCCTGACTAAAATTATGTGTAATCTTTCAGGCTTGACCATAGGCAATTGCAAAGGCTTTATTTACTTGCATGCCTCCTGGAAGGAAAGCTGTCCTGCTTACAAACATTCTGGTGCACTACCAATCCCCTGAAGTTTCTGAAGGTCAATGCAGTGAAGTACATACGCTTCTCACCTGAACATGCTCTTATGCATATAGGAACTCTTAGCCAGTCTGTAACATCAGCACTCCTGGCCTTTGGTAGAAACTCTTCTGAAATACCTCTGCTGAAACCTACTTATTAAGAAGGTCAAGAAACTTAAAGACTAGTTTTATTTCCTGTAACTTGATGCTTCTGCCTTCCTAGACCTTCTAATTTTCTCTTCTCTTGGCCTCAAGTCTCAAACAGTATTTTGTTTAGGGCTTTCTCAACAATCAATCTTCCCCAGATCAATGCTAATCAATCTGATGCTTGATGACTGTGAAAAAAAATGGAACAGTGCAGGAGTCAGTGGGAGTCAGTGTTTCTATGGTTTCACTTCTTGCTTATACCATTTTGTGAAATAATTAAGGTCTTAACTGCTACTTTCATTTTGGTTTGTTATCTTAACAAGCTACTCTGACATTTGTCAATCCATCTCTCGTCGACCAGCTCAGGTCTTATAAAGAGATCCAAGATGGCGCAGAGAGGATCTTGATATTTTCCAAAGAAGACAGATTTTATGGACCACAATTTCCATCCCTAAAGCAATAAACACAAGAAGTAGTAAAAATCAATTAAATGGTTAAATAAACTACAAAAATAACTAACATCAATTGGTATGATGTTTTTAGGGAAATTTGGCAGTAGTTATCAGATATTTTTTCAGTATATTTTTTGAGACTGCAATTGCAGTTCTATGAATTTTTCCTTGAGAATTAATCATGATTATTCACAAACATACTTATAAATATTTAATTTTTTTGCTAATAACATTATAACATTAAGATAGATTAATTTTCAGTTATTAAAATAAATACATACATATAAAAATACATGGTATATAGAAACTTACATATGTTATGGCAGTTTTAATTAAAAATAGATATCTGGATGAGATAGATGATAGAAAGACAAATAAGTTAATGTGAAAAGACTATAATATCTAACTTAATTTTTTTCTACTTCTGCATTGTTAGTTGATTGTCTTCTATTATATTTTCCAACGTAGCTACAATTACCAAATATTTCTTTGAATTAGACACTTTAAAATGTTATAAAGGCATTTTAAAATTCCAAATAATTAGAAAGTAAAAAGATTTCTGGTCCAGAAACTCCAAATAAGGAAATATAAAAAGAAGCATAAATAATTCAAAAAGCCAAATCCTTAAGTGTGAAAATTTAGAATGAGCTGATGCATCTGGGGTCAAATGCTCAAAGCCTGTGCTCTCCTCTCATAGTAGCAACAGCCAATTAAGTCATCAGCCAGGCGACTCCTGTGGCTCGGTGAGTAGGGTGCCAGCCCTAAATACCGAGGGTGGTGGGCTCAAGCCCGGCCCGGGCCAAACTGCAACAACAAAATAGCAGTGCATTTTGGCAGGCGCCTGTAGTCCCTGCTACTCGGGAGGCTGAGGCAGGAGATCCACCTAAGCCTAGGAACTGGAGGTTTCTGTGAGCTGTGTGATGCCCTGGTACTCTACCAAGGGTGAGAGTCTGTCTCTACCAAAAAAAATAAAAATAAAAAAGTCATCAGCCAGATTCCTGGCCTGAAATTTAGTCACTCCGTCAGCAATCCCCAGATTCAGATCTTGTTTAGATCTTTTTCTACATTAACAGTAAGATTTTCCAAAAACAATAGGAGTTTCTTCAGATTTTGATAGAATTCCACACCTACATTGTGGTTTCTAATCATTTCTATAATCTGCATACCGACCTGGGTGGGAAATGCTTCTGTGCTCAGACAACACATTCAACTGAGCAAAGTTGCCCACTTTTTTTTTTCTGACCAGAAACAAAAAATATGGAACGCTTCACGAATTTGGGTGTCATCCTTGCTCAGGGGTCATGCTAATCTTCTCTGTAAAAGTTGCCTACTTTTGATACTCTTGATAACTGAAACACTCTAATAAAATTAAAAATTCACTGGAATTTCTAAAAATATGACACATAATGAATATAGAGAAGTGAAAGATACATGTGTGTTTACGCTGACAGAAGTTTTCTGCTTTTTTTAAATTTCAAATTAATATGAGGGTACAAACTTGCATAGTACTGGCACAAAAATAGAGATCTATGGAAGAGAATAGAGGATCTAGAGATGAACCCAGGATGAACCCAGCCACTTATTGTCATTTGAAATTTGATAAGCCTAACAAAAGCGTGCACTGGGGAAAAGAATCCTTGTTTAACAAGTAGTGTTGGGAGAACTGGTTATCCACATGTAGAAGACTGAAACTGGACCCACACCTCTCCCATTGACAAAAATTGATTCTTGCTGGATAAAAGATTTAAACTTTTTTTTTTTTTGGCTAGGGCTGGGTTTGAAACCACCACCTCCGGCATATGGGGCCGCTGCCCTACTCACTGAGCCACAGGCGCTGCCCCCACAATTTAAATTTAAAACATGAAACAATAAGAATTCTATAAGAGAGTGTGGGAAATATGCTTGAAGATATTGGCCTGGGAAAAATCTTTATGAGAAAGATTCCCCCCCACCCCCGGCAATTGCAGCTACCCCCAAAATAAATAACTGGGATTTGATCAAGCTAAAAAGCTTTTGTACAGCTAAGGGTATGACAAACAAAGTAAACAGACAGCCTTCGGAGTTTTGCATGTTATGAATTTGACAAAGACCTGATAACTAGAATATACAGAGAACTCAAATTAAACAACAAGAAAAGAGCAAACAACCCCCTCTATACGTGGGCAAGAAACTTGAACAGAAATTTCTCTGAAAATGATGGACAAATGGCCAGCAAACAGAAAAGTTTTCCTTTTTAATGAATGAATTGTTAGAAAAAGTTGTACATTAAAACTGAATGAACTAACAGTAGATAGATTTAAGTTTCATTGAATTTTATTTATTTATGTTTCTTTTAAAAAACCCACAATATTCTTGTTTCGTGTGTGTGTGTGTGTGTGTTTGCTTTTTAAGAAAGAGTCTCACTCTGTCACCCTGGGTAGAGTGCCCTGTCAGCTCAAATCAACCTTAAACTCTGGGCTCAAGCAATCCTCCTGCCTCAGCCTCCTGGAGTACCCGACACTACAGGCACCTGCCACAATACCCAGATAGTGTTTTCTCTTTTATAGAGACAAGGTCTCATTCTTGCTCAGGGTGATCTTGATCTTGTGAGCTCAAGCAATCCACCTGCCTCAGCCTCTCAAAGTGCTAGGATTATAGAAGTGAGCCACCTTGCTGGGCCTCTTTAATTTTTTTAATTGACAAATAATAATTGTACGTATTCATGTGTTATACATGATCTTTTAATACATATGACATAGCTTGCTTTATTTTAAAATGCCCTATATGCGAATCTCTATATTTACTTATCATATAGGCTCCATACCCATTTTACTCCAGTCTAACCAGGATTAGGGCAATGAGAAAGATTAGGCAAAGATTAGCTTTCCTTATGCAAGAATATGCTAATAATCAGGTTATTTTCTTTTCAAGTACACACAATCTACTAGTAAAAACATCTGTCTTAAACAGAAGAGGAAATTTCATCACACAAACTACAAGTGATATTTTCTGTTGAGTAATTGTGAGCGTTGATTCTCCATGCATTAAGCAAAATAATTGCTTTCACAAATTAATTATTTCATAAAACAGGACTTTAAAAACAAATAAAGATTTCATGAATCAATATTTTATACTCATGTTTCTCTTGTTGATACACAAAAATTTCTTATTGATAACACTGAAGAACTTTAATCTAATTCAATAAGGTAGTAACTTACAGTGCTATTTCCCTGTGCTCTATTGAGAGTTAAAAACTGTTTTTGTAACTTACCTTGCCTTTAACAAAAACAAACAAATGTAGGAAATCTAAAGTTACTGCAACAATATATTTCCTGGGAAAGAAAACATAAAATTTCTTTCAGGAATCATATTTTCCATCATAATGACTAGAAAATAGTATGGAGATTTTAAAAACTATAAGTAGACCTACCATTTCATCCAGAAATCCCACCTCTAGGTATCTACCAAGGAAAGTAGATAATTTTATCAAAAAGACTCCTTCATTCAAGTGTTGATTGCGGCAGAATTTTAAATTACAAAAATGTGGAATTTACCCAAGTGCCCATCAATTCAGGAGTGAATTAACAAAATATGGCATATTAATACCATGGAATACTACTCATCCATAGAAAGGATGAATTAATGCCATTTGCAGCAATTTGGAAGGAACTGCAGATCATTATCTCCTAAGTGAAGTAACTCAAGAATGAATAAAAATAACACGAAGTATACTTTCTAATGAATTGGAACTAACCAATGGACGCACAAGGGCATAGAGGGAAGTGAAGGTTATTGGAAATCAAGCAGGGAGAAGGGGGAGTGGGAAAGAGGAAGGGGGAACCCACCTAACAGATACAATGAACAGTATTTGAGTGATGGGTTCTTTATAATGCTGACTTAAGCCCTGTAACAAAAGCATTTGTACCCTTTTAGTAGTTTGACATAAAATATAAATAAAAATAACTCTCCCTAAATGGACAAAAACAAAAATTTTTGTTCAGACAAGGTACATATGCCATGAGAGCACTTTCTACCGACTGGACCACATCTGTTATCTTCAGGGGCCGTAGCCTCCTCTGACAAGAAGACACTGTATGCCACATCAATGAGAAAAGGTGTTTTGTCCTTTTCCTAGAAAAGAAGCTAAGAAGAAATGAGGCCAATTATACAATCTCCTACAATGAGAATGATGAGAGTGATAAGGGTTACCTACTATTAACTGTATTCCAGCCTTCCCGCTAAATGCATTAATAACATTTTTAATCATATTGTCAATAAATAGATTATTCCATACTATAGAAAGTGGGGAGGCATTGTAGTAACCGAACCGGCAAGAAGACCCCTAAAAAGGCCCCTGTTTCAGCCTGAGTTCCCGTCCGTCTCAAACTCCCCTTTTTAGTTTAATTCTAAGAACAGATTTCTGACAAGGAATTTCTCCAAGTTCCTTGACTGCCTAGCAATGTCTAAACACAGTGATGATAAACTTACCCCAACCGCCCTAGCAATGGGTAAACAATGGAGAAAACATTACCTGTACAAAGTTCCCAGGTTACTGTATTTCCAGAGCTGTTTCTGTGCCAACCGTGTTTCAGTGCCAACCATTACCACGAACGCCACATAGTAGCCACGCTGTAGCCCCCTGACTGTAACCCTGCCCCCCAGCTAACAGCCATGTCTTGCTTTTGTTCTTGCTTGCTTTCATGGCAATGAAAAGGGTATAAAAGGTTTCCTGTTTCTTTGCCCGGGGCCATTTGCCTTGTGGGGGCAGTGGTCTGTCTGTGCAGATGTAATAAATGACCACCTGATTTGGGCCGTCTGCCTTTTTGCAGCAGCCCTCCTGCGCAGGAGTAAATAAAATCATCTCTGATTTGCACCTAAAGTGCGCGTCCGTATTTTTTATGGGTGGCCTCAGTTACAACAGCATACATATGTATGGCCATTGCCCAAAGGCACTTCAAACCCGCATAGAGGTTCATGTGCAGGTCTCACCAGCATATTTTAAAAATTGTATTGGTTTTAGAGGTAGGATCTTGCTCTGTCATCCAGGCTGGATTGCAGTGGCACAATCATAGCTCATTGCAGCCTCCAACTCCTGGGCTCAAGTGATCTTTAACCTTGACCTCCAGGTAGCTACCACTACAGGTGCATGCCACCAAGACCAGCTAAATTTTTTTTAAGATATTGGGGTCTTACTATATTGCCCAGGCTGGTCTCAAAATTCTAGGCTTAAGAATTTTCTTGCATCCCAGGTGACTGAGCTTACAGGCAATGCCAGGCGTGGAATGATCTCTGACTGATCTCTGACTGGTCTACTGACCTTAGACTAGACAAGAGAAATTACTGTTACTAAAACAAATTGATAAGTTAAGGTTTTGAAAGGAACTAGTCACCATATTAAGGAAAGTGCTTATGATTTATGAAGTATTACAGTCCAACTTATATATAAGGAAAGGCAACAAGGTCTAGTCCTTAACATGATAGAATTTCTTATATAAAGTTTACCTGGAAATTGTTAAAATATTTTTAAATGATCTAGGCATTCAATTGTAAAGTTCATACAACTGTATACATGCATATAGTATACTGTACTTGCATTACTTACATGCATTTTTCATATATAAGCATAATGAACTATACATCATGGACTTTATAAAGCTGCCGAATGCCTTTATGTTGCTATGTAGTTTGTATGTAATGTTATAATGGTTGTGCAAATTGCAAATGGAAATCAGTGACATTATTTTTATTAAGGTATGTTAGATAAAATATGTTTTTATATTAAAAAAAAATAAAACCAGAGTAATGTTAAACCAAAAGAGCAAATTCTTCAAATTAATAATTATTTTCTATACATGGACAAAGAAGTATATTTATTAATTGCACAGCGAGATTAAAAATGAATGTGCAATATATAATACAAATCCAACATTCCAAAAGTTCACTTGCATTTTAATATAGTTGTGTTGAATGCAAAAAGCGACAAAGTCTAAGACAAGGCTTTGAGGGAAAGGAAGAAAAAATATATAGTTTTATAGGATTCACCAAATAGCTAAGGATTCTTTTTGTCAAGGTTAACTGATACAAGCAAACAAACAAACAAAAAATGCTATAGCCATAAATCTGCCTTGAACAACATCTATTGTGTCTTTTAGTTGTTAACGGATATTTTAACAGACTTTTTCAAATGGAAACTGAGCATACATGTTAAGTTTATGTATTTTTCCTTTTGACTATTCACATACATTAAAAGTCTAATAGATTACACTCTGAAAACAATTTTTCAAATTTTTCAAATATCCTGGTTAATTGTCACTATTATTTGCAAAATCTAATGTTTTCTGAGCACCTTCACCTCCATATTGTCTTCCAAGACTAAGGGGTTTTGCTAAGTGAATGAATCTAACACACGCTACCTGTTATCATACTTATAAAAGTATGCTAATTTATTTTAGTCAGTATATTCTCTGCATCTGTAATGCCATAGTTTAAACTTTGAGATCCCCCAAATCAATGGCATTGTCTGGAAAATACTGTCTTTTGAGAACTGTAAGGGATGAGATGTTTTTTAAATGCAGATGGAAGA
Organism: Perodicticus potto; assembly: GCA_963574655.1. Classification (NCBI taxonomy): domain Eukaryota; kingdom Metazoa; phylum Chordata; class Mammalia; order Primates; family Lorisidae; genus Perodicticus; species Perodicticus potto. The sequence continues at coordinate 704 of CAUYRH010109483.1, read as the reverse complement.
AGATTTTTCCTTAAAAATAGCTTATTGCTTGGGAAATATTCAAAACCTTTTCATAAATAAATTGTGCATCTAAATGGAATATGAATAATGACAGTGATCACGTAATCATTTCTGCTGTAATCTAACTGCCTGAAATAATGAAGTGAGTTCAGAAAATAAGTTGTCTATAGCAGGAGTCCTCAAAATTTTTAAACAGGGGGCCAGTTCACTGTCCCTCAGACCATTGGAGGGCTGGACTATAGTTTAAAAACAAAAAACTATGAACAAATTCCTATGCACACTGCACATATCTTATTTTGAAGTAAAAAAAGAAAACGGGAACAAATACAATATTTAAAATGAAGAACAAGTAAAGTGAAATCAACAAACTTACCAGTATTTCAATGGGAAATATGGGCCTGCTTTTGGCTAATGAGATGGTCAATGTCCGGTTCCGTATTTGTCACTGCTAGTCGTAACAGGTGATGCAAATGTACATCAGTTAGTCTAGATCTGGTTGGAGATTTCAGATGTTTCATTCTGGAAAATGTCTGTTCACAGACATAAGTGCTGCTAAAGATGGTTGCCATTTTGAGTGCATGGTTCCTGAGATTAGGATATGTCTCAGAGGAGAGAGATGCATAGAAATTAGAAAGGCTGCTTGACTTGAATGCGTCTTTTAGAGAATCACAATTATGCAGTTCAGCCAGTTCCATTTGGTAAAT
>CAUYRH010109480.1:0-14115 GCA_963574655.1 Perodicticus potto | reverse complement strand
AGGGTAATTGGTGGGACCACACCTATGGTGCATCTTAGAAGGGTACAGGCGAAACGTACTAAATGCAGAATACAAATGTCTTCATACAATAACCAAGAAAATGCCATGAAGGGTATGTTAAACAGTTTGATGAAAACATTTCAGATTGTATATGAAACCAGCACATTGTACCCCTTGATTGCACTAATGTACGTAGCTATGATTTAATAAAAAAAAAAAAAAAAGGCTGGGCGCCTGTGGCTCAACAGGCTAAGACGCCAGCCATGTACACCTGTGTTGGCAGGTTCGAATCCAGCCCCAGCCCTCCAAACAACAATTATGGCTGCAACCAAAAAATGGCCAGGCCTTGTGGCAGACGCCTGTAGTCCCAGCTACTTGGGAGGTGGAGGCAGGAGACTTGCTTGAGCCTAGGAATTGGAGGTGCTGTGAGCTGTGATGCCGCAGCACTCTATCCAGGGTGACACCTTGAGGCTCTGTCTCAAAAAAAAAAAAAAAAAAAAAAGACTAAATAAAGCAGAAGTCCCTCTACACATAAATACATAAATAAATCAGTTAATAACTGCAAGGACCAAGCGCTCTCTGCCCCTCAATCCTGCTGCAAAGGGATTCCCAAGCCAGCCCCGGCTAGCACAAAAGCCCCAGACTGGGCTGCAGCAATATCCGCTGGCTAGGCTCAGTTTATTATTTAAACAGTTCCTTAAACACTCTTCCCTGAGGTGAGGGAAGCCAAGCTGTTTTTCTTCCCTCCACAAAGCAGATATGCAAGGCTTATTTGAATGCCTCCAACGTTTACTTTAGTCCCTGGTTAAATGCCTTCTACCACAGAGTCAATCGAACAGTTCACTTCATTAGAAAGGCAAACAATTTAGCAAGAGAATACCAGCAGCACTTGAGAGGGACCTAGCTGGAAGACAGACCCTGCCCAGGAAGCAGGGTCTGTGCGGAGCCCAGGCTAGAGCATGCGAAGCTCACTTCAAAAGCCTTTTCACAAATACTTCACACATTCACTGGTAATTAACAGATAACCCCAAAGAGATTATCTGCCCTGTGGCCAGGACCCTGGGGATTATCTACACCACAGGCAACAGAAAGCAGAGCCCAAGAGCACACCTTTTCTCTCCCAGTGCTAGTGGATAAAGTCATCTGGGCAAACACCAATGTGAGCAGCCACCCTTACCCCTACCCTGTGAAAGCAGCACCAGATTGAAATAATACTCATTTGGGGAGCAGCAGCAAATCATGCCTGAGAAAAAACACAGAGGCCAGAACAGCAAACGGCCCCAGGGATACAAAGTTCAGGACATGCAGGGCAGGGCCCAGCGCAGGAGAATGTAACCTCTGGTGTATTCTCCACGTACCAGCTCAGAAAGGGGAGTCACCGCTTCTCTGGACAAGACTTAGGGGAACTGAAAACACAGGGGGACAGACAGTGGGCAGGTTAAAGTCCAGTGCCTCTTTCCAAGACCCCGGAGTCAGAAGCCCGTGAGGCCTGAAGCCACCTGTCAGCCAGCAGCCTCTCTGCACTGCCCTGGCCTGGGAAGCCCTTTGCGGACAGAGACAAAGCACAGTGCCTGTCACCAGCTTTCTCGATGCCACTGCACCTCAGGACCACAGGAGGCCACACCAGAGCAAGCTCCTCAGGTGAGGACACTATCGCAGATGGCTTTACAGCCCCTGGAAGGGCCCCAGCTTGGTTTAAGGAAAAGATGCCAAGTCACACCTATCCATCCAGAGCACAGGAAACTATTGGGGGCTCGTACCTTAAATCACGGAGGGGCTCCCCTCTCTATTCTATTTAAGAACACTCATATACCCACCACCACTCTCTCACGTATACACACATCACAACAGCAGACAGTAACATCCAATAAAGATGGGGTGGGCAGCGCAGCTGTCCCTGTTACATTTGAATTTGGGGTTTCACCCATGCTACGGTCACCCTGGACGGGTCAGATCAGACAGTTCTGTACTCATGGCTCTTAAGAGTTTGGTAGACCTCAAATGCCAATTGTAATAAATCATACAAATCTCTATTAAAACTATAAATCACTCATGAAATTTAATACTGTCATGAAGAGTAATTAAGTGCTAATGTAATAAATCTACAACAGAAAAAAAAAAAGACACATTCATGGCAAATCTTAAGAGTCAGGGAACACTCCTGTATGGGAGCCTTAAGACAAAATCTTTGTGCCCCAAGAATAAAGTCTCTTTTCTTCCCTGAAGCCAGTAGTGAGTGGTAAAAATCATCAAAGGGCTGCAGTCCCAAATAAACTCAGGACTGACCACCGAAGACTTAACTTCCTTCTTTAATGCAGAAAGACAGCACAGAAATTGACTTTAGTTCAAGGATAACGAGAATTGGCTTTAGTTCTGCGTTATCCTGTTGACGAAAACAGAGATGGCCTGTGGAGAAGAAAAGCAGGAGACAGGAGGGCGGGCATCGCAGGGCTTACAGGAAACCCCAGGAAGGGGTCGCAGCAGTGCCTTTAATGTTGCTACCTCACTGGGACTGCCCTTCAAATCACTGTCTCGTTGCTAAACTGGATGACTATTCTTAGCTCTCTAACTTCTTTGAATCTTAACATTTTAGAGAGGACAATTAGAACTAGTAATTATTTTCTGGGTGGCGGTAGCCGTAATGCCTCAGGACTCAGTAAGTGGCTATACAATGTATGAACAAGTAAAAACCAACTCATGGCACAGACCTACCTAGCACTGCCAGATCCCAGGACCCAGGCCCGTGGACACCACCAGCCTGACAGTCAGGCTGCCCCAAGGAGCCACAGAGAGGAGCAGAGCACGTGGACTGGATCCACCAGTCACAAAGACACCAACAAGCCCAACAGCTCCAAAGTGTCCGAGATCCAAAGTCTGCACACAGAAGGGCAGGGGGGCCGGGGAGGGAACAGGAACGCGTCCCCTGGAGAAGAGGCAGCTATACCCTGAGTGTGGACAAGGGCACCGTGCCAGATCCAGCCTGCCCAGAGGTGAGGGCGTGCTCCTCCAACCACAGCTTGTCTCCACGTCATCTGCAGAGCTTGGTAAAACGAAAACTGCTAAGCCCCACCCGGAGTTTCTGACTCAGTGGATTGGGGGACCCACCTGAGGATTTGCATTTCTACTAAGTTCCCCTGTGATGCTGGTGCCAGGAACTCTCTGGGAAACGCTGCTTTAGGGAAGCGTGGAAGAAAATGAGTCCGCCCCGAGGAAGGTGCCCTACACTGTGCTGGCAAGGGGCAGGGTTCACTTGGGAAACGGGAATGATCAGACACAGAGGCGCCTTTTGGAAACAGTACTCCAGTGGTAACATGGGCAATGAGCTGCGGTGGAATGACGTTAATGTGGGAGCAAGAGATGGAAAGGGGGCGGCGCCTGTGGCTCAGCGAGTAGAGCGCCGGCCCCATATACCCAGGGTGGCAGGTTCATACCGCGCCCCGGCTGAACTGCAAAACAACAAAAAAAAAAAGAGATGGAAAGGGCTGAAGTCAGTGGGAATGGAAGAGAATGGGGTGGAGGAGGGACTCCGGGCACAGAAGAAAAGAGGAAGGGATACAGGAGGTACTGAAGAGGAGGAGAAAGGAGTCAGGGCTGACCCCTTGGGCTCTGGTCCAGGTGAGTGTTAAAGGTGGTCCTGGGACCCAGGCTGTGGGAGGAAGGAAGCTGGTGGGAATGGGTTCATGGTCTGGCCTAGAGAGGGAAGCAGGAGATATGTGATCATGGGGGTGGCTGGTGCTATCAGACAGTGAGCTCTGCAGAAGCAGGGTGCAGAAGGGTAAGTGGGCACCTGGAGGAAGGCTGACAGTTAGGGGATGAGCAGAGGAAGTGAAGCCGTGTGCAGAAGAAAGAGCAGAGACAGGAGGTGGTTCAGCAACATGCACAGCATTGGGTGCAGAGGTGTGGGCACCTGTCAGGAGCAGTGCAGGTGAAGACTGTGACACACCTCAGCAAGTCTGGCTGCGAATGGAGAAAGCAGGGCAAGAGATGCGGGGGCAGCTAGAGAAGGCGAGGGCCTGCGGTTCTGTTCGGGGTCTTCTCTCTGTTTCTGGGGAAGGCGCTGAGCACGGGAAGGCTGAGGTGATAGCACCTATCATGGTGAGGCTTGACAGCTGACGTGAGAAGACAGTCCCAAGGGTGCCTAGAATCCAGAACAGGACACAGTTGGCTCAGAGTTGCTTCCCTGGAAATAAAAGTGAGGAGGAAGAAGAATGCTAGAAGGGGCCAGCTTTAACAGTGTGGAGTGTTCAGTAAAGCACACACTCTGGGCCCACCCCTTCGATGGACTCACGGGAGAAGCTTCAAACCAGGAGCACTGCTGAGTCAGAGGCGGCACGTTTAAAACTGAGGCCATCGCTTTAAAAAAGGGGGCAGGAGAGATGCCTCCTAGGGAGCTCCTGGGAGTTTCTGCCTGGGGATGCATTCGGAGTGGTCACACCCTTGCTTCCCACTGGCAAGAACTGCCAAGCTCCACCAGGACAGGGATCCCTGACACTCCACCGTGCTTGCTCTCAGCCCTGGGGTGCTTTCTGCATGGCCAAGCCTCTCTGCCTAAGGGAGAGATTCCAGAAGCCAGGTCAGAGCACAGAAAGCAAGCGGCAGGGGCTGGAGAACTATACCGTGGAGAACCATTGACAAAGCAGAGTCCAAACAGGAGGAAGGTCCAAGGTGCCACCGAGGACAGGTTGTTTCAAAAGACGGTTGCCTAAAACTCAAATGTGATCAACAGAGTCCTCAGGCTGAGGGTTGGCTCAGGTTTGTATCTGGGACAAGGAGGCAGAGGCAGGGGCCGTCCTGGGGAGCCGGCTGCAGGGGCCCAGCCAAGGTAGCTGCAGGTGATCTAAGGTCAGCTGAGGAGATGTTTGACAGAAGCTGTGCTCAGCTTCACATCCCTGAATTCGACAGCCCTGGACTGGACGAGGCATGCTGTGGGAAATCCCAGGGCTGGGGACAGAGCAGAGAAGGAGACAGACGCAGAGGTAACAGGCCACAGCTTTTCCAGGAAGGGTAGAGCCCAAGAGAAGCAGCCACACGCTGGCACTCCCTGCTGCTTTTATTGCTTTGGCTCAACAGCTGGAGAAAATGTTTGATCAAAATATTTGTATTATTGTGTTTAAGTGAAATGACATATGACAGCTCATTATCCCAAGCTCAGAATTCCCACAGCATCTGTCACAGCCACCCTGTTAGAGACGGTCGCTCTCCCTGGAAGACAGAGGGGCATGGCGTGGGGGATGTGTGACACAGCAGCAGGCCTCAGACCCTGGCCCAGGCTGCAGGAGGGGGACGCAGGTGACGGCCAGGGCCCTCCCCCCCAGCACACCCCTCCCCCAGGGGTCAGCACTGCCAGGGGCACAGCAGGTGCGCGTCCACGGACATGGCCAGGATCTCCCTGCTTAGACATTATTCGGCAACCCATATTTCTTCATCTAAATTTTAACAAAAATCTCTCAAGTCTTCTGCCTCCAAATTTGAAAGAAGATAAAAATAACTTTTAAAAAACTATCATGCCGTGTTCTCTATCCTGAGGTGAGTAACGACATAATCGCACAGAACTTGTCTTTTAGGCCCCTAAATTTTCCCTGTCAACCTTAGAGTAAGGCGGCTCGGGTCTGCTCCAGCCGTATTCTTTCAGGACACCCGTGAGTGGACAGATGTTAGGATATGTGTTTTATACCAGATAAGCAAGGGGAAGAAAATCATCTGCTGAGGGCTTACTGTGTGCCCAGCATACTTCTGAGAATTTCCAGACCTGATTCAAACCCCACAATAATCCCTGGAGGTTCACGATATTGTATCTTCTTTACAGATCAGGATATCCGTGCTCAGAGAGGTTAATCCTTAGACCCAAAGTCTCACAGCTCAGAAGTGTAAGAGTAAGGATGTGAACCCAGAGCCTCAGAGCCCAAGAGCCTATACGTTTCTACAGCTTCTGGGTGCAGCCACAGAGGAAAATGACACATGGGGCGGCCAGCTGAAAGCTGGAATAAATGTGGGTACACATGCACATTCCCGTCTCATCAGACGCTCATCCAAGACTTAGACCAATGTACTTAGCAGCAAGTACATTCTTCCCTGTTTCCCCGTCTCTGTGCCATGTACTAAGGCCAGATTCGTACTACAGAAGAAGCAGCTCTGTGTTTCAGCCCTGCCTCCATCAATTACTGAATAAAACCTGAGGAGCCTTTTGAGGCTTCTGAGCCCCAATCTCCCGACTTCCAGGATTGGAAGGTGATGTGTTCCTGCTTCATGGTGCACCAGACAACGTGCAGCTAAGACCTCTGAGAAGGTTTTCCCAGGACAACCTTATACAGATGGTTTCATTTCCCTGAAACTTCAATGTTTTTTTCTTTTTTTTGAGACATTCTCATGATGTCGCCCTCAGTAGAGTGCCGTGGCTCAGCTCACAGCAACCTCAAGTTCTTGGGCTTAAGCAATTATCTTGCTTCAGCCTCCCAAGTAGCTGGGACTACAGGCACCCACCACCAACACCCAGCTATTTTTCGGTTGGAGTTGTCATTGCTGTTTGGCAGACCCGGGCTGGGTTTGAACCCACCAGCTCTAGTGGTGCCCTAACCACTGAGCATAGGCGCCGAGCCTGAACGTCCATTTTCTCAGGCATAAAACCTGCCATACCCACCCACAAGCTCTTTCAGGAATCCAAGCCAACATAAGATCACATGTGTAAAAATGCTCTCTAAGCTGGAAAGTGCTGTGTCAATTTAGGGAATCGTCATCTATCATCTGGAACTACGCCTTGTTTTCAGCAGTGCTTTTTACCCAAATTACAAATATCTCTAGGGCACAAGCCCCATATACCAGAGGTGGTGGGTTCAAAAATGTCCCTAATTCTCTAATGAAGTCCATTTACTCAGCCATCCCAAGTGAGACCTGAGATTAGCACTATGCATTAAGACAGGGCTAGCACAGAGTCCCAATTGTCACAACTCAATGCCTACCTATTCTATCAAGATGTTTCAAGGCTGGAATAGTTAAGCTCGGGTGGAAAGAAGGGGTAACCTCTGGGGGCAAACTTGGCACCCTAAGAGTAGGACACCATGGAAAGGATGAGCTGCAGCCATTCACCCAGAGACACATCTGCCTCTGAGTGGCACTAACCCTGGCCCTTCCCTTGGGCTGAGGAGAGGGCGGTGATGTCCAGAAATGAAATCTACCGAGGATGCGAACATTCTGCCTGGAGATATCAACCATGCCTGCCCCCATATCATCCATGTAGAAGACCCCTGGGACAAGCCATTTTCAGAAAAACCAATTGCTGTATCACTAGTAACTTGACACGTCTGATTAGCTTAGGGCCCAAACTTAGGGTTAGGAAATACGAATGCAAGCCAAGGGTTCACTCTCACCCCATAATGTGAACTTGGAGTGATTACTTTCTTTGAGCTCAACACCGTGTCCCACGCATGTTGTCTTTATAATAGAAAATCAATCCACCAGCCAATCAATGCCTCAATCTACATGAACTAGAGCATATTTAAGGAGTTTTTATTAATAGTTATTATTTCCTTATTTGTCATTTACCAGATTTGCATTTCTCTGTGACTTCGAATTTTTTGTGCAATATCACACGTTATTTTAAAATTTAAGACATTAAATTGTGATATTTTAAAATTTAAGACAAAACACATTTCAAAACTGAGCCTGACATTCTAGGAGCTTCCATGAAAGCACACTCATGGCAGATTCTTTTCTCTCCGCGAGCAAAATGTCCACTTCAGCACTAATCGGCTCTCTTTCTCGGTAACCGGCATCGACATGCCTTTGCAATGAAGAACGTCTCACTCGATGATGTGTTTAGAGTCTGTGTCATCCTCATCAAGTCTAAACACAAGCAGCTTTCTAAAAACAGGTGGGTGGTTGACATGCCAAGTCAATCAACACCACTGGGCCCCCCAAGTGCTTTCTCACGGAGCTAAATGCAAAGCTTTGGAAACCGTCCAGGGCAGCCTACGTACAAATAAGGGTACTTGACAATTGTGGAAATCTAGCAGTATGTCCCCTCCTTGGAGGAGGAAAAACCACAGTCACTTGGTCTAGTGGGTTCAACTGAAATGTTAGAGCCCTGTCCTCTGGTATATGTAAGTGTGACATGAAAACAGGATCTTTGCAGAATATAATGAGGTTAGTGGAGGCCACTAGGATGGGCCCTAAATCAATCTATCTAGTGTCTTTCTAAGAAGGAGTCTATGCAGGGAGACACAGAGACAGAGGGTGACGTGGCCTCAAACCAAGGGCCACCTGCTGCCACAAGCTGAAAGAAGTGAGGAAGGAGCCTCCCGGATGCTTCACAGGGAGAGTGGCCCTGCCAACACTTTAATTTTAAACTTGCAGCTTCCAGAACTGAGTGATAATACACTTCTGTTGTTTTAAGCCACCCCGTTCACGGCACTTTGTCATGGTAGCCTAGCAAACCTGTAAGCCTGGGCTTCCTTGTGATTTTGTTTTATGAAGGCTTCCTAACAACATCCTCTTCTCCTTTGGGTAGGAGTAGCAGTGAATACTTATAAGAAATAAAACAACATAAAAACTCTTAGAACATCTGAGAAGAGAAAAGCAGTGCAATATGGCTTTTTTTTTTTCTTCCTTTCTGTAACATATATATTTCTTCTTCCCATAGAACTCTGATTTCCTTTGCGGAACTGATTCTCCCTTATTGTATTTAGGTTTTGTAGGGAAGTTAATAAAAAGTCCATAATCCTCACTGTCCAGGTTCACCAGAGCACCTGGGTCTGATAGCAGAAGGACTCTGCTGAGAACCTGAGTCCTGGGCAAGGAGGGCAGGGAAGGGAGAAATGGGCAGAGTTCATTTCCCCGGAGACTCTCAGCCCTGCTTCCTAGAGCACGTCCCCAGATTTTCTGACAGTTCCCAGCACCTGATGTCATCCCCAAAATGCCTGTTGCTGCAACAGTTGGGATCAGTTTCTGTAGCATATAATCAAACAGCCCCAGCTGATGCAAGAGAAAAACCTCACTAACCCAGCCCCTGAGCAGCTGTCCCATCGGGGATGAGTCACTTTACCTCTTGGACATCAGTGCCTCATCAGAAAAGTTAGGACAGATTCTCTTCCTACACCTAGGATTAGGATGTCTATGATTCTGAGTGTTTCTGGGTAAGAAAAAGCTCATCACCTCAGGCTCAGAAATGGTGAACTGCAGGTGGATAGCAATCCTGCTCTGAATTGCTCCAAAGCCAGCCGGAGCCCTTTGAGACTTTTGTCTTTAAAAAGCACCGGAATACCTGTATCTGAGGACACCACCTCAGTGAAGCAGCCACACCGGTCCAGGGATGCCTGAGACATACTAGAATGTACAACTGAAAAATTTAAAAGCTTTGCATTCCTTTCTGTATATCACTCACAAATTACATCACGTGCAGCAGCTTCAAACAATCAAGTTTATCACCCGCTAATTCCCATAGGTAAGGAATCTGGGAGCAGCTTGGTGAGCCGGTGCTGACCCAGGGTCACTCTCAAGGCCTGCTGGGGAGGGTGAGCTTCCAAGGTCAGTGCCTCATAAGAGCTTCTCCACAGGCTGTTCGAGTGTCCCCTCGAGGGCCACTGTCTGCTCCCAGAGTGAGGGACTCAAGAGGGGCGGCAAGAGAAGCACCCAAGGAGGAAGCCGCAGTCCTTTCATAGCCTAATTTTAGAAATGATCTCCCATCACTTTGCTGGAAGTCATTAAGGAGAGAGAATGAAGTCCCACCTCCTGCAGGCAGGAGTATCAAAAATTGTAGACACGTCTTTAAACCTCCTACAGCGCCAGGAATAACAGAACTTCTTATCAAATCTCACATCTATCCAGGCCCATGACTCGAAGATCAAATGTTTCCTGTTGAGAAGGAGGCCGGACAGAAGACGATGGCTTTGATTCAAGTTCTGACAGGAGCTCAGCATGATTGGGGAACCAAGATAACTGGATCCCCAGGATACGTGATGTAGAAATCTGAATCCCTGATTCTCAGCTGTGGACGGAGAGGCCAAAAAACTTAAATAACTTGACCAAGATCACCCAGGGGCCAGGTGGGACCCTCAATCTGCCTCTCCAGCTTCACAGATAGAACTGCATGTGGGAAAACTCAGAAGAAAGTAAAAAAGGAGAAATAAAAGCATTACAAGTGGGTAAAGCATTATCACGAACCATAAATCATGGAGGGGTTAATAAAACGAGAGAAACCAATAGTGACAATGATGCTGCTGATGACAGAAGTGTGCGTGTCATGCGGGTGGCGAACGTTCTAGTACGTAGTGTGCCCCTTTCCTTCATCGTGCCTGCAACATCCGTGAGGACTGTGTGTTTTGTTTGGGACCCTAGTGCCACAGGCCTATGAGGCTATTTCTGAGCTCCACTCACAGGGGATAAAATCATTGCATAATAATATGGTGTGTGACAGGCCAGTAGTTAAGACCCTATCCTACTCAGTAAAATCTTGGAATTAGCTTCTCTAACAGTCAACATCAGTGCAAATCAAAAATGGATATCAGGGAAGGAAATAAGGCACCATATAAAACTTAACCTGGATGTAACTCAGTACCCAGCGTCCCTTCATAGTCAACCAAAATGTCCCCTGCCCTGTGAAGCTCCAGCCATAGTCACACTCCAGTTCCAGCATCCCCACGTCCCATTTTTTTCATAATAGGTAAATGGGGGAGGGGTATGTGTGTGTGTGTGTGTGAATATATGTATGTATACACACACACACAACCCATACACAAACCTTTGAATCCTATAAACCAGCGGTTCTCGACCTGTGGGTCATGACCCACACGAACTGTATTAGGAAGGTTGAGAACCACTGCTATAAACCCAGCAAGGAATCCAGGCTACAGTACACACTTCCAAATATTTACAGAATGAACACTGTTGAGATCACCATGTTTAATGGTTATGAGATTAAGAAACCATCATTTGATGAGTACACATTTCCGACCTTCAAGCTCCTGGCTTCCAAATGTTTAACGAGGGATGAATTCAGGGTAACATTTAAAATTACAAGACTGCTATAGACTTAGTACATCCTCCTAAAATTCACCTGCTGAAACCTAATCCCCAATGTGATAGCATCTGGAAGGAAAGAGCCCTAAGGGAAATAAGTAGGACAAAAAGGTGGGGCCCTCATCCCAAACAGGCCCTAGAGAGCTCCTGGCCCTTCCACCTTGTGAGGACGCGGTGAGCAGGGCCGTCTGCTCGCCAGGAAGCACGCTCTCACCAGACATCAAATCTGCTACCACCTTGACCTTGAACTTTCCAGCTTCCAAAACTGTGAGAAATAAATTTCTGTTCTTTGTAAGCCACCTAGTTTATGGTATTTTGTTATAACTGCCTGAACTAAGGCAAAGATACTGCCTGGAGCTTTAATGATTATGATCTGAATTTACCCAAAGGAAAGCTATAAAATTCTGTCTTTGTTTTATAGGTGAGGAAACTGAGGTTTAGACAGGAAAAATAACTTACCCTGAGTCTTTCAGGGCCAGGTCTGAAGCTATGTTTTGAATCCTAGTTGAGCCCTAAATTCAGGTAGGAAGACTGAGGAGGGCACTGAATTCACAGTGGTGGGGCCTGATAATCAGGCCCTAAATGGTTGTTTCTTTCTCTCTGCTTCATATTGTACATCTAGATACAGAACTAGGTTACATCTTTATCCCCCAAAGTAGCTTTTTCAGAAAGTATTTTATTTCTGAAGAGAAGCATAAAGTATGTATAAAAAATTACTCTAAATGAAAGCAAAAGTCCATAAAAAAATATACTGGCAAAGAGAGAGAGAAAAGGGAGGCAAAAATGAAGTAAAAAGAAAATGAGAGATGGGAAGACTAGAGGGGCAACAGGGAAGAAAAAGAAAACAAGGGGAAAGGTTTAAAAAGAAAATAAGGCTGGCTGGTGGCTCACAACTGTAATCCTAGCCCTCTGGGAGGCGGAGGATGGTAGATGGCTTGAGCTCAGGAGTTCAAGACCAGCCCGATCAAGAGTGAGACCCCCGTCTCTAAAAGTAGCCGGGCCTTGTGGTGGGTGCCTGTAGTCCCAGCTACTCAGGAGGCTGATGGCAGAGGATCGCTTGAGCTCAAGAGTTTGAGGTTGCTGTGAGTTATGATGATGCCAAGGCATTATAGCCAAGGCATTATACCCAAGGCAACAGAATAAGATTTTGTCTCAGTAAATAAATAAAAAGAAGATAATATGTACTTAAGTAAATTCCAATGATAAAAAATCATTTCAGGAAATGTTATGTCTGAATTTAAAAAACAGTAATCCTTAGTTCCACTTCACCAAACAGCAGAATTTGCAAGGTGTGAATCCATCCACTTAGGTAGGCCTGGGCCTTAACAGGCTGTGTGTCCACAACTAGCCTCGGAGGCCTGGCTCCCACTACACATCTATTGAATAGAAATGAATTTTGCTCTGGCAAAGAGGCTGCTCTGAGCAGCTCCCTGTCTGCAGCCACAGAGGCTGATTTTAACGAGCAAGGTGTGAGGTCACGCCCAAGTGCATCAGCTCATGCAAGGGGCCCAGACACCCTACCTGGAAATCAAATTTCTCAGCACATGCCTATTTGCAGGGCCTTCCTTTTGGCCCCTCGAGGTTTCTTTCTCATCTTTTTTACATTTGGTTTTCTGCCAAGCAGGCTCAAAGTCGGAAAAGCCAAATGAGGAGGGGAGCAGCCGGGCAAGCAGGAAGCAGCTTGTGTTTTTCTGGCCCCCAGGTTGCCAGCAGTTCCAGTGTGTTCTGCAATCAAGCATCCTCCTCACTCAGCCTGCAGCACACATGACATAAACTGTAAATGTTTGATATCTGCACTTTCTTTGAGAAAGAAAAAAATCAGAGGCTGAGCATGACCACAGGTGCCAGGACCAGAGCCTCAGAACGGGGCCGCTTCCCCACCTAAGGCCTCAGCATCCAATCCCACACATGGACTGCCTGGCAGCCCTAAATCTCTCCGTGTTCCTTGAGCTGCCTGACGCCTCTGAGCCCAGGGCAGTCTGAGCAACAGGACGCCCAGTCACAACAGGTTTTATGGCCACCTGAGCAGAGATGGAGCCCCAGGCCAAGGCATCTGGTGGCAGCCTGCCCAGGTTAAGGTGGGCTGCCCTAGTGGGTGTTATATTTGTTTTGCTCCTAGAAGAAAGAACTTGTTCTTTTCGAATAATTTGCAAGAGGCCTCCAAATACTGGTTAGAAATCCATAATGGTGTTGGATAGAGGCAAAATGAGAACAATACAGATAAGTGGCAAATATTTCCTACAGCTCAGGTTATTCATTTTAAGAGAATGTCCTCTGCTCAATAATCTATTGTCCCTCCCTTCTGGGTAACAGCGGATGCTTTTGGTACTGTTCTCTGTCCTCCAGCATCCTACCTCCTCCATCCCCCAGGCCCTTATTTGGACAGAGATGTATTTGGCATCTCTCTGTCAGCACCCCCCACAATATTTCTGTGTGGTTTTCATTTTAGTGCCCCAAACCTGGGAAGTACTGATTGGTAGTAATTAAGGATGCTGGTGAAGAGTTCTGAAGAGAGAAATGAAATCTCAAAGCATCAGAGTAACAAAAAGAAACGGTACCAACTTATGGGAGAACCTGCACAGAAGCAGAGAACACATTAAATTCAGGAGGCTGGGGTGTCCGGGCATAAGAAACGGACGACAGCACAGCGACCATGGGGCCACAAGGCTCAGGGACGCAGATGCCTCCCTGCTTGTTGTCTCAGAATGGCACCACTGGGCTGGCAAATGAGGAAGGTGGCGGGAAGGTGGCACTGCTCCAGGGTGTTTATGAATGGGTGGGTGTGGAGTGTTTCCTCCACATTCCAGAGGAGAGAGGAAGGGTTACCAGGCAGAGGGCGGAGACAGGCTTAAAGAAACTGTCTCTGGGGACACTTCACAAATGCATAGTGACCTTCAAAACTCTGCATGCCTGTTCAAAGAACTGCTCTCTGTGTTAGCACCCCCAGGGCAGGCGTGCTTTGACATTCTGTTCACTGTTGTTGTTGTAATTTTGGTGGGTCTTAAAAGGGTACAGGCGAAACTTACTAAATGCAGAATACAAATGTCTTCATACAATAACTCAGAAAATGCCATGAAGGCTATGTTAAACAGTTTGATGAAAATA
>CAUYRH010109479.1:0-21419 GCA_963574655.1 Perodicticus potto | reverse complement strand
GCCAAAATGTGGAAACAGCCTAAATGCCCATCAACCCAGGAATGAATTAACAAGCTGTGGTATATGTACACTATTCAGTCACTAAAAAAGATGGAGACTGGCTTGGCGCCTGTGGCTCAATGGGCTAAGGCGCTAGCCATGTATACCTGAGCTGGCAGGTTCGAATCCAGCCCGGGCCCGCCAAACAACAATGACGGCTGCAACAAAAAAATAGCTGGGCATTGTGTCAGGTGTCTGTAGTCCCAGCTACTTGGGAGGTGGAGGCAAGAGACTCACTTGAGCCCAGGAATTGGAGGTTGCTGTGAGCTGTGATGCCACAGTACTCTATCCAGGGTGACGGCTTGAGGCTCTGTCTCAAAAAAAAAAAAAAACGATGGAGACTTTAAGCCTTTGTATTAACCTGGATGGAAATAGAACACATTATTCTTAGTAAAGCATCACAAGAATGGAGAAGTATGAATCTTATGTACTCAATTCTCATACGAGGACGGTTGATGACCTAGTACATGGGGGTGGGAAGGGGAGAGCAGATAGAGGGAAGGAGGGAGGGGCTGGGGGGGTCACGGTGTGTGACATACCTTTTGGAGGTGGGACACAATTATAAGAGGGGCTTTACCTAACAAATAAAATGTATGTAACCTGGTCCTTTGTACCCTCAATGAATCCCCAACAATGAGAACAACAAAAAAGAAGGGTTTAATAACAGATTAGAAACAACCCAAAAGAGAATTAGAAAACTGGGAGGCAAGTTAGAACAAATACTCAGAGGCAAAAAAATAGAGAGTACAGGAAAGAGGATCGTCTGACAAAGAGTGCCCAGGAGAGAGTGCAAAGCAGGTGACCGGTGCTCCCAAGGTGGAGGGGACGACATGTACTGTTCATAGGCATGGGATCACTACAAACACCAGACTAGATAAATTAAAAGAAATCTCAGGCAGGTGTGACAGTGGCAGAGCAGGGACAAAAAATAATAAAATATGAGTAACATCCCTAAGTACAGACCACCCTGAGGACCAGAGGTCAGACTGACACCCGGCTTCTTAATGGAACAATGTAAGTCTGAAAATAGCCCAGGGAATCCCACAGGGAAGGTCATAGATGCTGGAAGGAATAAAAAGAAACCGAAGTGGAAAACACAGTAATAACAGCACATATCCACATGTCACCAGTGTATACATATAGAAAACTCACCAAAATGCATGCATTTTCTAGGAAAGGATGAAAGAAATAATGCATGCTGTTGTTACCGAAATTCGTCCTTCAGTAGATCCTTGGTCTCAGAGATTCAAAGAATGAAATAAGGAACCACAGATCAGTGGTAAAATAGGACTTAATAGACAGCAGAGAAACACAGAAAGAGGAAAAAACACCTGAGCTTCTGGACACAAGGTCTACAAAGCCCCAGAGTTTCTGGCAGAGAGAAAGACCCAAGTGGGAAGACTCTATCTGGGCTCTGTGTCCAGGGGTATTAGGTCTTGAGAATTACGCTTGGCCAAGACTTGGTAAATGGAAACACATTTTCAACAATAATGAGCGTTACTGACAAGTGGATGAAGGCAGCTGCTCCAGCTCAGGGAAAAAGGTCAGAGCATGTCCTTCACGAAATTGCCCAGGCCTAGGGAAACTGGGGTCCCTGTTAGCCTTGAATGGGGGAACATTGTATCACTGGGATTTGGTAAATCGAGGATTCTTATGTGGGTTATTAGGACAGTTTTGAGATACACAAAAATCAAGAAAGGTAAAATCCACACAGACACAAACAACTGAAGTCCTCCGAGCAACACCAGTCAGCAGAGCAACTGAAGCTTGGTGGGTGAATCAGAAAGAACGCTGTCAACTATGTTTTGGAGATGAAATAATGGACCATAGCAGTCTGCTGAAAGTTTCACAGTGACCTATGTATTGTGATTTGCAGAGGAACAAATACGAGAATATTTGAGAAGCCAGTCATTGCCAATATCCTAGAAGATGAGCATTAGAATAACAAAAAATACTCTGTCAACCTCCAAGAAGGTGATAAGTAACAGAAAATAGACAAAGAATAAATGGAAGAAGTAAAAGAAAAGCAAATGCAAAGGGCGTATGTTAAACACATGCAAAAATATGAATTCTCACATTCAATATAAAAACTAAGATTGTCAGACAATAAAAACTATATGTTGCTTAAAAGAAATACCTACAATTACATGGACATAGATGAAAGAATTAGAACAATGGACATATAACAGAAAAAGAGAAACACAAAGCAAAAAAAATGCTGTAGGTACTGTACTAATATCCTACAAAATATCAAACAAAATAGATGTGAATTATACAATGTTATTAAAAACGTACATCAACATAATGATACGGTTTGGAATCACTAGAAAGATACTCCGTATAACAATCCTAGATTTTGTGTGCTCCTGATAACAAGCTTTACACTCTAGAAAGAAAGACTCTACACAGTTCAAAGGAAAGATTAAAAACATTCCCTAATCATACAGAGAGGTTTTCACATTTCTGTCAATATCCAACACTCTAATATTATAACAATTTCATGACAGTGGTGGACTTGCATAACATTGTTTAAAACCAGACTAGTTAAAACAGAGAGTGAACACTTCTTGATTAAGTGTAGAATACACATTCTTTTCAGATGATAACTGACCGCAGATTGGATAATGAAGCAAGCCTCAGCAAGCGTAGAAGAGTGAAATAACAGAGTGTGACACCTGAACACAGTGGGTTTAAAACAGAAATCAATTGTTAAGAAGAAAGACAGGAGGAGAGATGGACGGAGAAAGGAAAAAAAATAAAACAGATTGCTTCTCATTTTCCCCATGGGCAGACAGACTTCGTCATCCTATTCTCAGAGGCAACACCACCGACTGTTTTCGATTTGCTTACTTTTCTTTGAACCTAGAGCTCTTTTCCCTGAGCTCTCTCCGTTAACAGACCTGCCCAACTGCTCCCATTACAAGTCCTATTGATACAAGATTCCCTTCCATTCAAGGCTGGACAGGGGACCCCAGTTTTCCTAGGCTTGGGCAAGTTCATGAAGGGAACACCCTGACCTTTTGCCCTGAGCTGGAGGGACAGCGTTCATTCTTTTGTCAACAACACTCATTAACGATGAAAACATGTCTCTATTTGCCAAGTCCTGGCTAAATGTAATTCTCCAGACCTGATACCCTTAGGTAAAGAGCCCATGTAGAGACTCTCCAGTTAGTTTTTAATTCTTTCCCCCTTCCAGAAGCTCTGGTGCTTTTTACTTCTTCTGTATTTCTTTCTAACTTCTAATGAAAGTCCTATGTTACCACTGATTTGTGGTCTGTGGGTTCATTCTTCAAATCCCTGAGACCAAGGACCTACTGAAGAGTGAAATTCCAGTATCACTACACACTCAAATGCATGAATTCCTTGGAGAAATGGCTGATTCTAGCACAGGGGCAGAGAAAACGCAGAATGAGACTGCAGCCAAAGCTAGAAAAGGGGAGCCTAAAAGAGAGTGAAAAAGAGAGAGAGAAAAAATGAGTGATATTAATAACACTCAAAAGGGCAGAGGAGCCCATCTGAAAGAGCTCCTAACTTCCTAGTGACAAAGCTGTAAAAATCTGACCTACAAAATAAATAGTGGGACTAGTGGATTTTAACAAAAAAGAATGTAAGAAATATCTGTGAACTTCTGCTGATATAAATAAAAAACAGCAAAAAGCATCAATGGGGGAAGAGAAATATCTTTCTTACAGAATATCAAACAATGTTATGGGAAGAATGATGAAAATAGAAAAAGTCACCAACTCTGTGATATTCTTACCGAAAAAAAATGATAGCCCCAGTCTTACCGTGAAAGCACTTGAGCAAAACCAAATGGGGAGGCATTGCACCAAACATCTGACCATTCCTCTCCAGGAATTTCAAAGTCATGAGAGACAAGAGAGAACCCAGGAACTGTCCCCACAGTGAGAGGAGGCAGGGGATGCCACGGGGACCAGGCGGGATCTTGGATGGCATCCTAGGATGGAGGTACCAGTCATCCACGATGAGCTCGGCAAGATCTGAGTAAAGGCCCTCGTCCAGTTAATCTTGCTTAGTTTTGATAAATATACCAGAGCTATATCACATGTTAACATTTAGAAGAAGTTGAGTAAAGGTTATGAAAGAACTCCTGTACTTTATTTGCAACTCTTCTGTAAATCTAACATTGTTCCAAACTAAAAAGTTTAAAAATAGGAATCAAGAAAGAGAATTATTAAAAGGTAATAATCATGCCTAATCATTCCATAGTTCCAACAGTCTCATAGTAAGGATTTTCACTGCAGTTTTTGATCAATTTCTCATTCTCTCACACCTGTAGTTGTAGATGGAAATTAGTCTCTACACCCTAGAGAAACCTGAGCAGAATATGTTGCAAAATTTGCACATTTTAAAATTTATGCATGGTGTTTATACACTGGAATTAATTTGTTATAATTTATTTTATATGCTGATTAACTAGTAAAAATGATGTGAATAGATTTATAATATTGAATGCCTTATATTTTGATGAGAAAGTGTAAGCGTGTTTATATTTTCCAAATTATTAAAAGGAAATGAGATACTATCTAACTAAATTTCTCATTTGCAAATACCAACATTTTACAGATTTATGTATAAGGTAATGAAATAATATAGCCATCATTCTAAATGCCTATTCTTTTCATTTATATAACACAAAGATTGTTCCTTTTAGATACTCACAGAATTTTTTTTTTTTTTTTGAGACAGAGTTTCACTCTGTCACCCTGGATAGAGTACCATGGCATCATCATAGCTTACAGCAACCTCAAACTCTTAAGCACGAGAGATCCTTATTCCTCAGCCTCCTGAGTAGCTGGGACACATAACAATGCCCAACTAGATTTTCTATTTTTAGTAGAGATGGGGTCTCTACTCCTGGACCCCTGCTCCATGTCAAAGGAAGTCCAGAGGACCCCAAAGCCAGGGCAGACCAAAGAAGGTGACCTCTGTCACCGTGAACTCATTAAAATGTCATGTTAAGGCTAAAAGTCACTCCACCAGGGAGAAATGCCACCGTTTTCTGTGGGTGTAATGTGAGAATGAGCAGGTAGTTTCTGGAGCTGCGTCCGGACATCTGAAACCACCCAGCCCCTGAGGACACACATCTGTTGGGTGAAAGTTGCGTGGTATAGTGCACAGAGGTTAAGACCTGCAATGAAATTGTATGGCAAATAAGGAAGGCTGTAGCTCTCTCATGGCATTCAGCAACTTTATTTCTTCCACCAAAGCTTATATAAGCAATACTACACACAACTAATCATAAACATGTGACTTAAACCTTTGCCCCAGGCCTCTCACTGCCTGGTGCCTACGGGTTTATGGATTAATCAATAACCACTCCACTAACATTATCTAAAGCTATTCTTACCCTAAGTAACCAAAAACAAAACCACGAAACAAGGTTCTGAGGAATAAGCTGTTTGAATGTTTGACCTTTAACAGACCATCTGGAGGCAGTCATTCATCTTTAGGGAGTAGTCTGGAAATTCCCGAGATATACCTGCCTGCAGGCCTGCCCCCACGAAGCCAGGCCTTTAATCACTTCTATGTGACCAGGCCTTTAGCCACATATGGAGTTCTATCCAGGTTTTTTTTCCTTTCTAATTCACAAAAGAATTCAAACTTGCCTTCGCAAAATGGAACCATTTAAAGGCTTATTTATAGCTTTTCCACGTGTACACATCCTCTATCCTGTGTCTGACTCCAAAACTCACCTGTCCCCCTTTGCTTGTGGAGGAGGCACCCTGAGGACATAAGCTACCCCTTCTCTATTCTTTGGCCATTGAATTAAAACCTGAACACCTTACTTATTGGACGTTTTTTCCTTGCAACCAATATAAAGCAGAGAGAAAACAGTTTTTATAAAACATATATATGGCATATAGGTGAACTAAAATAAAATCTTAAGGCTTCTTCCCCCAAGCAACTGGCTGACTGGACCCCATCTTGACCAGAAAGATCCCTCAAACTGAGTTTCTGGCCACAAGAAAGGAGCTCAGACAGGCCTTCTCATGTCCCCTACCTTCTTGGAGATGTCCTTTGTGACTCACTGACAGGCCTAAGGCTCTGTAGGACCAACTTACAGGTCTCCAATATACACAAAAAACCACCTGAGTCTGTCTGGTACTTTGTCTCTGATCGACAGACCCTTTTCTTAACTCAGCATTTGTTTTCACTGACTCCTGGTCTTTTAGACAAAGCCTAACTCTTTCTGCCAATTGTCAGCTAAAGAATCTTTAAACCCACTTATAACCTGCAGGCTCCTGTCCCACCTTTTTGGGCCAAACCAATGTATGTTTTCCAAGTATTGATTTATGACTGCATCTTAATTCTTGTCTCTCTCAAATGCATAAAACCAAACCATAACCCCACCAACACTTGCTCAAGGCTTCTTGGGTGTGGTCCTAAAGTTGGGCTAAAAATAAACCTCCTTAAATTTTACTGAGTATGGCTTCTTTTTTGTCCAAACACACACACACACACACACACACACACACACACACATATATATATTTCTATAACATATATGTATTTCTATAACATACATAATAATGTCTATATATTGTGGATATATACTGTGTGTATATATATATATATATGTTACTACAAAAGTTTGCTTTTTTGATTTTTTGTTTTGAGACAGAGTCTCACTCATGGCCCCTGGTAGAGTGCCATGGCGCCATAGCTCACAGCAACCTCAGACTGTTGGGCTCAAGCAATTCTCTTGCCTTAGCCTGGTAACTAGGACTACAGGTGCCCGCCACAGGCCAGGTTATTTTTAGAGACAGGGTCTTGCTCTTGCTTAGGCTGATCTTGAACCTGTGAGCTTGGACCATCCACCCACCTGGGCCCCCCAGAGTGCTGGGATAACAGGTGCTAGGAGCCACTGCACCTGGCCTTAAACACTGGTGTTTTATTTGTTTACCTTGATTTTTTTTCTTTTTTTATTAAATGATAGCTGTGTACATTAATGCAATCATGGGGTACAATGTGCTGGTTTTATATACAATTTGAAATATTTTCATCGAACTGGTTAACATAGCCTTCATGGCATTTTCTTAGTTATTGTGTTCAAACATTTATATTTTGCATTTACTCAGTTTCACCTGTACCCTTCAAAGATGCACCGTAGTTGTGATTCCACCAATTACCTCCCTCCACCCATCCTGAGGGTTTCTCTGGGTGAAATTTGTAATAGCATCAGTGTCTGGGGTGTGGAGTGGCCACAGGGCCCCAAGCAGGCTGTCCAGCTGGGTGGCTCTGGTTAAGTGCCTGGGCGGGTCAGGCGCTTGTCAGGCTCTTTTGATGACTTCACGTTTGACTAACTCGGGGCTTTCCTGTGTGACCCCCGAATCTAAACCTCATATGGCCTCTTTATGGCCCTTAGCAGTCACTGTTCCTACTTTGCGAGCCCAGCTTATGACTCTGTCTTGTGCCCACAGGGAACCAAGAACCTTAGAACGTCCTCCTCCAGAGGAACGTGACAGGTGCTGGAGCCAGAGGGTCCCACATTGCGGGATGCACATTCTTGCAGCCTCTGCAGTGAGGAATCAGCACCTCCTGGCCTGACTTTGCAGACACAGTGGCTTTGCACACAGGGTTCGGTGACCCCCGGGGGACTGGTGCTGCAGAAAGTTTGTAACGAGGCCACCTCCTACCCACCCACTCCAGAGCAGGCTCTGGCTTCCCGACCCCAGGCTGACCCAGAGGACACCTGCCCCTTTCTCTTCTGGCTCCTGAGTTCAGCACTGGAATAGGGACGCCTCAATTTTAGACACGTGAGTCTTCGACCCTTTCCAGTAGAACCATTGTGCTACTTCAATACTGAATTTTTAATACTGAATTCACTAACTTTATAATAGTTCTCTAAAAATGTTATCCTTTTCACCCTCACCATTGTTCACAGAAGGGTGGGAATCTAACTGAGCCTCCTTCAAGGATTCCTGCTTCACAACAGTAAGTACAGAATATAAATGGAGCTAAACCAACTCCTTTAAGACCTGAGACCTTCAAAAAGCTAACGTGCAGAGCCCAGTTACCTTGGTCTGAGCACAAGAATTCTAGGTTAACCTGTACTCTGAAGGAGCTAAGGACATTTCACTGCAAAATATGATTGCTTGGTATAAATATTTTTTTTGTTTTGCAGTTTTTGGTTGGGGCTGGGTTTGAACCTGTCACCTCCGGCATATGAGGCTGGTACCCTACTCCTTTGAGCCATAGGCACCGCCATATAAAGAATATTTTGAATTAAAGTCCATTCATGATCAGAAAGCATTGGAAGAGGTCTTTCTCCACATAAAACCTGAGTAACCTGGTTTAGAATCAGAAGGGGCTGCTGACTTCCTTATTGCAGCTCACAATCATGGATTACGTTAAAGACAATAAAAATTAAAGACAAAAACTAAATTCCTCATGCACAGTTACTGTGGCCTCATCTCCGAGGTCTCT
The DNA here is from genome assembly GCA_963574655.1 of Perodicticus potto. Taxonomy (NCBI): domain Eukaryota; kingdom Metazoa; phylum Chordata; class Mammalia; order Primates; family Lorisidae; genus Perodicticus; species Perodicticus potto. The sequence continues at coordinate 12,929 of CAUYRH010109479.1, read as the reverse complement.
GCTCCGCTCCTCACTTGCCTTTTCCTCTCCTCTGAGTCTCAATACTCTGAGTGTGTTTCCCTTGAAAGGACTCTGTCTCTGGATTCAGGGCTTACTGACCTAAGCACCTTTCTAAATTCAAGAGAGAACTAAGTTATAAATTTTTTGTTGCATTTTTACCCACTATGCAAGCTTTCCATTTTATTTTTACTGTGAATTAACAAAACTTATTAAAATGACTGTAAAGCAATTTTACCAAATGCTTTCAATGTATTTAAAGTAAACTCACAGCATCCAATGATGAAAATATTTAAATATAAATGTTTGTAGAAGGCTAAATTGTACGTTACTTTTTCCTGCATCTCTTACTCCTAATGAAAGTGAGATTGAAGACGTCCAGAGTTTTTGGATGTTCCATTTCAACCTCTTCCATATTCATTAATTCATTTGTTGACTATTTTATATCCTTTTTAGTTTTAGAGTCAGATATTTAATGTTATGTGAGGTAACAGACATGATGCATATTGAAATATGCTTAAATCATTTTAATTGCCCCAAATGATCCAGTTAATGGGAATTTTGAGTGGAATTTTACTGTTAAAGAAGCACAAATTGCTCAAGGACTTGAAATATTTGTACTTTAGCTCCTACTTGGAGCTTTCATTTCTTCTTCCCCATCCCATGCCATTTCTTTATCGTTTTCCTTTTCTTCCAACCTAGCTGTAGTGGGAACATAATTCCTTATTTAGTAGACACAAAAAGTGAATTCACAGAAGATACATCACGGGATATTTTCTTCTTATCTTGAGGATCAGTTACAAAAATCTGCCTGTTTGACTCAGATGTATTTCCTGCATTTCTGGCTGAACTCCTTAAACTCACCTGTGAATTGGGCTAGAGATTCCACCTTACCTGAGTATAAACAATCAGTGTGGATTTTTTTTTTTTTTTTTTTGCGACAGAGCCTGAAGCTGTCGCCCTCGGTAGAATGCCGTGCATGGCTCACAGCAATCTCCAACTCCTGGGCTTAAGCGATTCTCTTGCCTCAGCCTCCCAAGTATCTGGGACTACAGGCACCTGCCACAATGCCCGGCCATTTTTTGGTTGTAGTTGTCATCGTCGTTTGGCAGGCCCGGGCTGGATTCAAACCCACTAGCTCTGTGTACATTAATGCAATCATAGGGTACAATGTGCTGGTTTTACGTACAATTTGAAATATTTTCATCAAACTGGTTAACATAGCCTTAACGGCATTTTCTTGGTTATTGTGTTAAAACGTTTATATTCTACACCTAGTAAATTACACATGTACCCTTGTAAGATGCACCGTAGGTGTGGTCCCACCAATTACTCTCCCTCCACCCATCCTCTTCCCTCCCCTCCCGTCCCTTTCCCCTTCTTCTTGGGCTATAATTGGGTTATAGCTTTCATAAGAAAGCTATAAATTGGTTTCATAGTAGGGCTGAATCCACCAAACAATGAGTGCAATAGAATGCAGATTTGAACCTGAGTTTTCCTGACTAGACAGCTAGGCTGAGTACTCGCTATGTTCCGTGCTATGTGTTTTAAAAGTTAAATATTTCTAAATTAAATTAAAATATAAGCAAACCCAGCTATGTACTATTTATGAGAAATATACCTGTAGCAAAATAGAACAGGAACATAGAGTAATAGTTAATCTATACAAGGTAAATATAAACTTTTAAAAATATGTGGATGATAATAATTGTATCAGAAAAAAATAAATTGAACCGTGCCTATATTTTATTCATAATGTATACGATTACAAAGATGAAAACAGAAAACATGCACATTTTTGTGATAAATAATGTAACATCAATACATACAAAATGAAGTGTGCAAGAAATAAATATAAGAATACCAAAAATCAGAATCCCCATTTAAAATATTAATAAAATTACTTCAGTTAATAGCTGATAAAATGGGAATATAAAAAGAGAGCATCTTAAATTATTAAGTCATGAACTCTAACATACAATGAAAGACGTCTCTGCAGGGAAAAATATATAATTAACACAATTTTTGCACATTGCTTTATGGAATCCAAGAACCACCTAAATTCTCTTGAATTGTCTGCAATCAACATATGCTTACACTTTTGAAAAAGTAAAGCATATTAATGTCGAATTTAGCATCTGTCTTACTTTTCTCATAGAACTTACTGCAGATTTATATTTTGGTGAGCTTCTTGAGGAGTAACATTGGCCCATTTAACTCTAATAGAGTAAAAATTATTGGGCAGTATCTATCCATTCTTATTTAATTTTTATTTTCTATAGCCACCTAGAAATTTCTACAAAAAGTCTTAAAAACAAGGACCAACCAATAGGGCAAAGAGCATCCACAGCGTGGAGAAGGCAGCTTCCATGCCATTTCTCACTGAAAGTCACAGGCCTCTGTGGAGAAAGGCCAGAGTCCATTCCCAGGCAGGAAATAGATGCAATTTGCCAAGAGTCCACCAGAGTCTGTTGGAAGGATGCATCAGGTAACTTTAGGAGGCTCCCTGGGACCAAAAAGGAAACAATCTGAAATCAATAAAGATACCTGTGGTGGGCCAGGCATGCCTGTAATCCCAGCACTCTGGGAGGCCGAGGCAGGTGTTTACTTCTGCTCAAGAGTTTGAGACCAGCTGAAGCAAGAGTGAGACCCAGTTGCTACTAAAAGTAGAAACACTTGCCAGGCATTGTGGAGGGCACCTGTAGTCCCAGCTACTCGGGAGGCTGAGGCAAAAGGATCACTTGAGCCCAGGAGTTTGAGGTTGCTGTGAGCTATGACTCCACAGCACTCTACCCAGCGGGACAAAGTGAGACTCTGTGTCACAAAAAAACACACACACAAACCAACCAAACAAAAAAACCTATAATGCATCATAACTTTTCAGATTGTGAAAATACATTAATTTATAAAGATATAAAGTGCACACATCTACAGACTCCAGAAACCATCACAAACCACAGAAACATTCACTCACACCTTTTATTGTCTCGTTTTGATGTTTTTTGATCAATTCATTATCTAAGTAAATAAACAAAGGATTTATTTTGATTTTCCAATTCAATTTTTATTTTACACAGTTGGTGAAGAGACGTGAGTAACCAAATAGTTGAAGAGGAAATGTGTCCTCTATCCTGGGTTCCAGGTGATAAATGAAGGAGGACAGCGCCCGAATGTCCCCGTCCGCAGCTCCTGTTGAATGACTGGATTTAGTGACCGACCACACGGGAAGGGGGATGAGTAGGGAGCACCGGCCTCCCCTAGAGACACAGAACGCCACCCAGGAGGTGCGCTTGTGAAAACATTGAACTTGATCCATTTGAGATGTGAGATCCAGTCATGAATTTCTAAGGATCACAGGGGTCACCAGAAAAATATGATATGGTACCAGAGTGATTCAGTCAGCACAATTCAAGCTGAGGAAAATGTTACAGAAACATAAAATGCAGGTCCTTCAAGGAAAAATGTGAAAAGAGGTGAATATCTCTCTTAAATATTGTATATATATCTTTTATTTATGATATATATAATTTATATTATTTATTTATCTTCTATAATATATATAATTTATATTATTTTTTCATTTGTATATATTATCAAAGATTTAAAAAACGTATCAACCAATGTCAATATACCTTATTTCGATTGAAACAGGCTATGAAAGGAAATATGAGATAAACAGGATTTGAAAACAATGTCATGATATTAAGCACTTTTTAGGTGGGATATTTAAGTTTAAAAGTTAAGCCACATTCTGAGGCATATTTTGTAGTATTTACTGACAAAATAATATGATATCTGAGTCAAAATAAGCTAAGGGGAGTAGAGAAGTTGGTAAGAATATAGTTGAAAAAGATTGTCCATGAATCGTAAATGTTATGAAATCATAAGAAGTAGATGTGGGTAAATAGAGTGAAGAGTTTATTACGCTGTTTCTATACCTTTATAAATGTTTGATATATTTATTAATGAAAAATATTTTTTAGGCCAGGTGCAGTGGCTCATGCCTGTAATCCCAGCACTTTGAGAGGCTGAGGTGGGTGGATCGCCTGAGCCAATGAATTCAAGACGAGCCTGAGCTAGACTGAGACCCCCATCTCTAAAAAAAATAGGCAGCTGTTGTGGCAGGTGCCTATAGTCCCAGCTACTTGGGAGGCTGAGGCAGGAGAATCACTTGAGCCCAGGAGTTGGACATTGCTGTAAGCTATGATGCCACAGCACTCTACTGATGGTGACAAAGTAAGACTCTGTCTCAAAAAAAAAAAAAAAAGAAAGAAAGAAATTTTTTTAAACCGTCAACTCGGAACCTGATGACACTTTTGAAATAATTTGAATAAAGAATATGAGTAAATTTTATATTATTTAACTAATTGGTTACAGTCTATTTGCTCACAAATAGATTTTTTTCTTTTGCTGAGTCATATTTATCAAGTTCTTCTAAATTATTTAAATTAGTCTTCATAAAATCATAACTATTTGTTCATTATTATTTAGCAATGTAATATGACTATATAATTATCACAAAAAGTACACCTGGCATAGCAGATTTAGGAATAAATACAGCTGAATTTGAGTAAGTAAAGCTCAGTTGCTAGAAAATATGTGGGAAATTCATAGGACATAAATTTATAGGATATATTTGTCATTAGCTTGCGGGGCCTTAGTGAGTATAGTTTCCAGAAGAAATAAAGATTGTTAGTTTGGTAAATGGATTAGGTACCAATTGCTACTATCTTCCCCTCACAATACATCCATGAAATTGCCTGATATCCTGCAAATATGACCTTACATGAAATTACAGGGCCTTTTGATGCCAGAAGGGTCCAGTGAAGTGTCATTTTCAATTTTCCTCTTTATTTTCACCCATGGAAGGTAATATAAAATAGCAGAGTCTATATTTGGGGAGCACATCCATTAGGTTTATCTTTGATTCCTGACTTCCCTCTGGGAATTAATCCACAGCCTGATTCTTAGTTAATCAATATGATCAGATTCATAACTCGTTTAGGCCCAGCAGTTGCCATATATAATAGAAGAAACTAATGTTAAGATGTATTTCTCAAACAAACAAAAAGCAGTTCCAGGGAGGTCAGGATAGGCATTTTGCAGGGAGCTTGCCAAGGTGATAGAGTTCTACAACAGTCTGTGACGTGCCTCCAGCGGCTTCACACCTGTCCGCTCTCCCAAGCTGGACTTTTAAAGGAAAACATCACCCAGTTGATTGTAGTGGTTTCTTGCTCATGTTGTCCACTGAGCAAGTGGCCAGCTGGCAAAACGAGCCTGTGTGGTGTGTGCGCAGGTGTGAGGAGTCTGAAGACGCACCCAGGTCATCCCCCAGGGGCAATGAGCATTGGAGGTTTATATTTCACATCTTCATGGGACCAAGGTTGGGAGGAACATGCTTTTGGAGTCCACGTGCAGTCAGTCAGTCTCTTGGACGCTTCAGCTTTGAACGTCCTACAAAAATAAGGCATCCATGCCATCGTTCCAACTGTGGGCATTATTGTGCTCTTACTTGCAGTCAAGTGTATTTCCATCAGCTGTACAAGTTGAATCCCCAATGATAGGAAATAAATTACAGGACAGTAATACTCTGTAAATATAAGCAGTTGTTAAAATAACAAAACTGAATTTGAAACTGGTTCATGTTATAGAATTTATGAAAAAAGTATGTTCAATATTTTGTGATTATCTGTATATATTCTGATACCTGATTATTAGAGCATAGCATAATATATTTTCTCAGATTGTGTCAATTTAAAATATCTTGCTATTAGCAGACAAATCTGGTAATAGTGGTTAACCCCAGGTGCAGTGAGAGGGCATTCTTTATTTTCACTATATATGCATTGTATTCTTAATTATTTTATAATAAATAAAGGTGAATTATTAATATGATTCTTATCAACAAAAAAAACAAAAGCTTAAACTCATTCCACCTCATAAATTACCAAACAACTGGTAAGAAAAAAAATTTAGCTTTTTTAACTTCATTTTTATTGAATCATAACTATATACATTTATGAGGTACAAAATGATGATTGATATACAATGTGGAATGCTTAAGTCAAACCGATTAACATAACCATCGCCTCATATTCTTCTTAGTAAAGTATCTCGAGAATGGGAAAAAAAGTATCCAATGTACTCAATACTATTATGAAAACAATATATAAACACACATTCATATGAATTTAGCTTTTAAATTTTTTTTCTTTATTTTTATTAAATCATAGCTGTGTACTTTAATGCAATCATGGGGTACGATGTGCTGGTTTTAAATACAATTTAAAATATTTTCATCGAGCTGGTTAACAGCCTTCATGGCATTTTCTTAGTTATTGTGTTAAGACAGTTATATTCTACATTTAGTAAGTTTCTCCTGTACCCTTCTAAGATGCACCACAGGTGTGGTCCCACCAATTATCCTCCCGCCACCCATCCTCCCCCCTCCCTTTTCCCTTTCTCCATATTCTTGGGCTATAATTGGGTTATAGCCTTCATATGAAAGCTATAAATTGGTTTCATAGCAGGGCTGAGTACATTGGATACTTTTCCTTCCATTCTTGAGATACTTTGCTAAGAAGAATATGTTCCAGCTCCATCCATGTAAACATGAAAGAGGTAAAGCCTCCCTCATTCTTTAAGGCTGCATAATATTCCATGGTATACATATACAACAATTTATTAATCCATTCGTGGGTTGATGGGCACTTGGGCTTCTTCCATGACTTAGCAATTATGAATTGGGCTGCAGGGTGGCACCTGTGGCTCAGTGAGTAGGGCGCCGGCCCCATATGCCGGAGGTGGTGGGTTCAAACCCAGCCCCGGCCAAAAACTGCAACAAAAAAAAAAAAAAAAAAAAAAGAATTGGGCTGCAATAAACATTCTGGTACAAATATCTTTGTTATAATGTGATTTTTGGTCTTCTGGATATATACCTCGTAGAGGAATTGTAGGATTGAATGGCAGGTCTATTTTTAGATCTCTAAGTGTTCTCCAAACATCTTTTCAAAAGGAACATATTAGTTTGCATTCCCACCAGCAGTGTAGAAGTGTTCCCTTTTCTGCACATCCGTGGGATTTTGTGATGTGGACTAATCTTACTGGAGTTAGATGATATCTCAAAGTAGTTTTCATTTGCATTTCTCTGATGATTAATGAGCATTTTCTCATGTGTCTGTAGGCTGTGTTTCTGTCTTCTTCAGAGAAGTTTCTCTTCAAGTCCCTTAACGACCCTGAGATGGGATCACTTGTTCTTTTCTTGCTAATACGTTGGAGTTCTCTGTGGATTCTGGTTATTTTACCTTTGTTGAAGACATAACCTGCAAATATCTTCTCCCATTCTGAGGGCTGTCTGCTTGCTTTACTTACTGTGTTCTGGGCTATGCAGAAGCTTTTTAGTTTGATCAGGTCCCAGTAGTGTATTTTTGATGCTGCTTCAATTGCCTGGGGGTTCTCCTCATAAAATATTTGGCCAGGCTGATAAAATGAGTTCATTCTAATACCTCTTGTTGCAGTCCATCACTGCAAAATTTCTCCTTACTGTTATGGGGTTGAACTGTATCCCCTCAAAAGATCTTAAAGTCCTAACTCCCAGTACCCTGCAAATGGGAATTTATTTGGAAATAGGGCCTTTGGAGATGTAGCTAGTTGAGAGGAGGTTAGTGGAGTGAACCTAATGCAATATGACTGTGTTCTCTTTTTTGAAATAGAGTTTCACTATGTCGCCCTTGGTAGAGTGCGTGGCATCACAGCTCACAGCAACCTCAAACTCTTGGGCTTAAGCGATTCTTTTGTCGCAGCCTCCTGAGTAGCTGGGACTACAGGTGCCCACCACAACACCCGGCTACTTTGTTGTTGCTGTTGTTGTTGACGGGGCCTGGTTCGAACCCACCAGTGCCCAAACTGCTGAGCTATAGGCACCAAGCCGGCTGTGTATAAAAAGAAGAAATTTGGGCCTGGCACAGTGGCTCACAGTTATAATCCCAATACTAGGAGGCCAAGGTGGGACGATCACTCATAACCAGCAGTTCGCAATATAGTGAAACTTCACCTCTACAAAAAATAAAAAAATTGATACAGTGGTATGCACCTATGGTCCCAGCCACCAAGGAGGCTGAGGTGGGAGAGTCTCTTGAGACCAGAAGTTGGAGGTTACAGTGAGTTATGGATCACGCCACTGCACTCCAGCCTGGGAGACAGAACAAGACCCTGTCTCTTTTTTGTTTATTTTTGAGTTGTTTATTTTCGAGGTAGAATGCTGTGGTGTCATAGCTCACAACAACCTCAAACTCTTGGGTTCAAGTGATCCTTTTGCCTCAGCCTCCCAAGGAGGAGGAGCCCACCACAATGCCCAACTATTTTTTTAGAGACAGGGTCTTGCTCTTCCTCAGGCTGGTCTTGAACTCATGAGCTCAAGCAATCCACCCATCTTGGCCTCTCAGAGTGCTAGGATTAGAGGTGTAAGCCACCAGGCCCAGCCAAGACCTTGTCTCTTTAAAAAAAAAAAAAAAGAAGAAGAAGAAGAAATAAAGAAAGAAAAGAAAGACCAGGCGTGGTGGCTCATGCCTATAATCATAACATTCTGGGAGGTCGAGGTGAGTGGAATGCTTGAGCTCAAGAGTTGGAGACCAGCCTGAGCAAGAACAAGATACTCCCATCCCCCTGTCTCTACTAAAAATAGAAAAACTAGCTGGGTGTGGTGGATAGCTCATGTAGTCCCAGCTACTTGGGAGGCTGAGGCAGGAAGATCTCTTGAGCCCAAGAGTTTGAGGTTGCTATGAGCTATGAGATCGTGGCAATCTACCCAGGATGACAGAGTGAGACTCTTTGCAGTTTTTGGCTGAGGCTAGGTTTGAACCCACCACCTCCGCTATATGGAGCCAGCACCCTACTCCTTTGAGCCACAGGCGCCGCCCTCTTTTTTTTTTTTTTTGAGACAGAATCTCACTATGTCACCCTCAGTAGAGTGCTGTGGCATCATAGCTCACAGAAATCTCAAACTCTTGAGCTTAAGCGATTCTCTTGCCTCAGCCTCCCAAGTAGCTGGGTCTACAGGCGCCTGCCACAGTGCCCAGCTATTTTTTTAGCAGTTGTTTAGCTGGCCTGGGCAGGGTTCGAACCTGCCACTCTTGGTGTATGTGGCTGGCTCTGTAACCACTGTGCTACGGGCCTTGAGCCATATACGTGGTTTTGATACATAGTTCAATTTATTTCTTTTGGTTATATTCAGTTTTAGAAGTCACCTCCCCATACATACTGATTGACTTTTATTTTATGAATATGTAACAGATTAGCAATTGTTCCAAAACTTTATCAAAAGTATGCAAAAAAGTATAGTCAGAATATCTCCTCCTTCCCTTCCACTTCATTTCCTTCCACCTCTATAGGTAATTAATTTTACTAATTTCTTTTTTAAAACTTTTATTAGTTTCTAATTCACCTTTCTTGTGTTTCTTCTTGCAAAAGTAAGCAGGTTTGTGTGTATTTTCTTATTCTTCTTTCTTACAATAAACAGTAGCATACCATGTATGCACTTTATTTTTCCTATTTAACAATATATTCTGGAAGTCGTTTTGTAACAATTTGTAGCGCTCTTATCCTATTTAACAATATATTCTAGAAGTCCTTTTGTAACAATTTGTACAGCTCCTATTCTTTCTTTAGGGGCACGTAGGCAGAAATCCAGCACAAGTTTGCCATCTTTGTAACAACAACAAAACCCTCCTCAACATTGTTATTGAAATATAAAAATTGCCAAAAAGGCTGGACAACTGCTGAGGAGACACCTGTGCCTTGGTGTCTCCTTCACTTTACACCTAGGACTAAATGTGGAACCCCCATTTCCTATGCCTAGGTCAATTTCTCGTGAATTTCCTAGGCCTCATTTCCAAGAATGGACTGTATCCATTCATTGATACACTCATTCACCTTGCCCCAGGCGGAATTCGTTTCCTGGCCAAGGAACTCACACACCTATATATACCCTGAGGCTAAAGGCCTAAAGGAGGAGACGGGGAAAGACCGGGAGAGGAACGGAGAGACCTTCTCTCTTCCCCACTTGAATTCTCTCCCTCTACCAGGAGCTTTAGTGTTTTCTGTATTCTTTTCTGTAAATCAGTTATGTCTTACCACTGAGGGGTGGGGGTGGGGGAAATAATGTAATGAAGAACAATAAAATACATGTATTTAAAAAAAAAAGAAATATAAAAATTGCACGTTCTTCCTCCCTCCCTCTCTGACTTCTTTCCTTCCTCCCTTCTTTTCCTCTTTCCTTCTCACTTTCTGCTTTCTAGCTTAAACACTCATGGTAGGTAAAGGTTTCTACTTCTTGCCCAGGTGTTGGTCAAGGTGGGTGTTTCTGGCGGGGAACAGCTGTCTTCCACCCAGTAATTCAGAATTGAGGCTCCTTCCATCCGCTTGCTCCACCGTCTTCTGTGGTCTCAGCATCATCTGCAGCCAGCTGGAGAAGAGAGAAGGGGATAATGAAGGACACACACACACACATCTGTTTTGTAGAGACAGAGTCTCACTTTATCGCCCTTGGTAGAGTGCCGTGGCGTCACACAGCTCACAGCAACCTCCAAATCCTGGGCTTAGGTGATTCTCTTGCCTCAGCCTCCCGAGTAGCTGGGACTACAGGCGCCTGCCACAACGCCCGGCTATTTTTTTGTTGCAGTTTAGCCAGGGTGGGGTTCGAACCCGCCACCCTCGGTATATGGAGCCGGCGCCCTACTCACTGAGCCACAGGCACTGCCCCAACACACATATATTTTGACAGAGTCTTGTACTGTTGCCCCTGGTAGAGTACAGCAATGTCAGCCTAGTTCACAGCAACCTCGAGCTCCTGGACTCAAGCAATCCTCCTGCCTCAGCCTGCCAAATAGCTGAGACTACAGGTGCCCACCACCACACGTGGCTAATTTTACTATTTTTTATGGAAACGGAGCCTCCCTCTTACTCAGGCTGGTCTCAAACCCCTGATCTCAAGCAATCCTCCCCCCTCAATTTCCCAGACTACTAGGATTACAGGCATCATCCGCCATTACATTTTTATTTTTTTAACTCAACTTTTAAAAAATTAAAGTGCACAAATCATAAGCATATAATTTCTCAAACATTTACAAAGTGAACACATCCATGTAAATCACTGCCTGCATTAAGAAATCAAACAGTGGCTCGGCGCCTGTGGCTCAACGGGCTAAGGCGCCAGCCACGTACACCTGAGCTGATGGGTTCGAATCCAGCCCCGGCCCACCAAACAACAATGACAGCTGCAACCAAAAAATGGCCGGGCGTTGTGGTGGGCGCCTGTGGTCCCAGCTACTTGGGAGGCAGAGGCAGGAGACTCGCTCGAGCCCAGGAATTGGAGGTTGCTGTGAGCTGTGATGCCACAGCACTCTAACCAGGGTGACAGCTTGAGGCTCTGTCTCAAAAAAAAAAGAAATCAAACAGTATTATCATCCAGCCCTCAGCCCCTGAGGAAGCCACTCTCCTGGTTTGTTACATACATTCATTTTGTCTGTGAACTTTATATAAATGTAATCACAACTTACACACATTTGTGTCTGGTTTCATTGACTGTAGAGTCACGTTATTGTGCGTAGTGGTGGCTTGTCTAGTTTCATCGTCATGCAGCACTGTGTTTTGTAAGCATATATTTATTCATTCTCCTGGTGGATATGTGGGCAAAATAACGGCTGCACTGGACACGGCACTAGTTTCTTGGTTTATGCATGCACACGTTTCTGTTGGATAAAAACCTAGGACTTGCTGGCTCATGGAGTATGCGTGTGTTCAATTTAGTAGATAGTGCCAAAACATAATGTTCAAAAAAATATTCTGCCCAGAGGAGCTATAGAAAGCTCGTGTTGGGCAGCACCTGTGACTCAGTGAGCAGGGCACCGGCCTCATATCCCGAGGGTGGTGGGTTCGAACCGATCCTGGCCAAAATGCAACAACAACAAAGAAAGCTCTTGTGAAGGCAGTTTAAGGAGACTATAGGAGTGGTCAGGACTCCAGCAGGGTGAGAAAATGAAAGGGGGTGGCAGGAATAGGCAGCCCGCAGGCAGGGCTGCAGGCGAGCCAGAGCCTGGTGGATTTCAGGAGCTGTCCAGGCTGCGTGGAGGGACTGCAGCCTGCCAGGGTCACAGATATAGGTAGGAGGCCTTAAGAAAGACCCCAGAGGGGTCAAACCCCACCGCCTCTTCCTGCTTCTGATTTTTGCCAGTAGGAATGGGAGAAAATTTAATTCTCTCACAGGGTGCAAATGGAGTGTGGTAATATTGTGTTGGAGGGCTTTTTGTTTGTTTTTAACCCTGTTTGTGCTTTACTCCTTGTGAGGGATATACCAAGAGTTCTGAGCCTTGGTATGTCCTGCAACTGGTCACTTTTCTAGGGACACTGGAGGCATCAGTCTTGGTTGTAGTGGTCGATGTGCTGAGCTTTACAGCTCCTAGAGCTAGCCTAGGGGACAATGCCCAAGGGGACACTTGCTGGGACACAGATGTGTGAAATGCCCCAAATCTGAGCAAAATAATCTCGACTGTTTCCAGTGATTGTACAAACAGTCTCGGCTCTCAGACTCTGACAGACAGAAGTCATTGTTCAGCCGACATCATGTTGCTCAGTTCTCCTGGCTCAGGAGGTCCAGCTGCCTTCTCACAAAGTAAGCTTCCCGTTTGGGTGAGGCAGCCTCACGGCCCAGCCCGGTTACGGGACAGCTTCACGAGGAGGAAGAGGATGGAGATGGATTCTTGTGGCCTCCAGCTCGGGCGCCATTCCTGCCTCTGTCTCTTTTTTTTTTTTGAGACAGAGCCTCAAGCTGTCACCCTGGATAGAGTGCTGTGGCATCACAGCTCACAGCAACCTCCAATTCCTGGGCTCAAGCGAGTCTCCTGCCTCCGCCTCCCAAGTAGCTGGGACTACAGGCG
>CAUYRH010109475.1:0-15612 GCA_963574655.1 Perodicticus potto | reverse complement strand
TGCACGGTGTCCGCCGACGTTGCGGGCCTCCCCCAGGTCTTTCTTCCCGGCATCTGTGCCCGCCCTGGCGCTGGCTCACGCTGTCCTGTTAGTTTTCCTCACTAGACAGCGGCCAGTGCCCTAAAAGGCAGGGATTGAACTAAGAATGAGGAATTAAATTCGTAATTGTTTAATGTCTCATTACATTTTCCCTTAAATTTTAAAGGTAAGGGGGTTGGTTAGGGCAAGTCTAAAGTCACCAGTAATTAATGAGTTTTTAAAAGTAACGTGTTGGCACGCGGTGTGCTATTAAAAAAAAAAAAAAAAAAAACTTGTTGGAAGACAATTCTAACTGGGTCTCCATTTTCCTAGGTCTTGTGAGTGGAGGCCCTGACTGCCTTTGTCTGCTATCTGGACCTCTGTGTCAGTTTTTGGTTTTTTGACTGTTTGATTTTTTTTTTTTTGAGACATAGTCTCACACTGCCCAGGCTGGAGTGCAGTGGCCTCGTCACAGATGACTGCAGTCTGGAAGGCTCGGACTCAAGGGATCCTCCCACCTGGGCCCCCCAGATTGCTGGGATTATAGGTGTGAACCACAGTGCTCAGGGCCTGTGAGTTTACATGTCATCTGTGTACCCAGTTTTTGGTCAAACACTAGTCTAGATGTCTCTATGGAGGTATATTTTACACTTGATCTTAGCCAAAAGGCTGAGAAGCAATGGAGGTATATTTTAGATGTGATTAGCTGTTAAATCAGTAGACTTTGAGAAGAGCTCAATAATGTAGGTGGGCCTTGACCAAAATTGACATTCATGAGAATGTTCTCTGAGGAAAACAGAGTTCTGTCCCACACTGCCTTCAGACTTTTGACTGAATCATCATCTCTTTCCTGGTCTCTAGACTGACCTGCAGATTTTGCACTTGCTAGCCAGTTACTCAAAATAAATCACTCTACCCCTCTCCCCCCTTTTGGTTCTGTTTCTATAGAGAACCCTGACTAACAACTGTCTTTCCAAAGCTGTATAGGAAACAAGTTTGGAAGATTAAGGTAATTATCTCCCTTTGGATCAAAAGAGAGGTTTTTGCTGTCCAGTATAATGAAGATACAATGTTGCCCTCTGGGGCAAATGGCTTATAGTCTATTATAAAAAGTGAGATGTCCCAAATTTGTGGTTCCTCTGCTGTAGCATAAGTGAATCACCTGGGCTCTCCCTATAGGACTAGGATATGAGGGTGGAAAAGACAAACCAAAGGGAAGATGAGGTCCAGTCTGCCTGCTGTTCTGTGAATAACTAAGTCTTTTGTCTCTTAGGGAGATAACTTCTGCCAGCATTCATGAAGTGAATGAACTTGTTAGCTGGCAAGTTAGCTGGTAAAATTGTAACACAAGTCTGGATAGTATCTATCTGCAGTGCCTGCTCATAGCAGAAGTTCAATAAATATTTGTTGAAATAATTAGTGGATATTGTAGACCCTTATTTCAAATATTACACTTCAATAGAGAAAATTTTCATTACCTCTTTTAGTCTCCATGCTATAAATTTCCAGTCCTTTTTTAATTAGAAAAAAACAAGTTCTTTCAACTTGGTTCTCTTTAAACGTGGTTCAGTTACTCAGGAAGTGGTCTATCACCTACTTCATTTTAAATGTTGTAATGTAGTATTGTGCCCAACTCACGGGATCCCCCACATAAATCACCTGGAGACCAAGTCCAATGCAAGAGCAAAAGGTTGTTTATTTACAGGCCCGAGCAGGAGCTTCCCGGTCCTGACGCAGCAGGAGTACAGAGAAGCCCCCGAAAAAGAGGCTTGAAAAGGAGGGGATTTTTAAGGGTACAGAGAGGAAAAAGGGAGGGGTGTGAGGTGAGCCACTGGGGTGAGTTAATAGAGGGTCCAGGAGACTGAGCAGTACTTGTCCTTGGCTGATTGGTCTGGGAGGGAGTTGTTATCGCTCGGGGTCTGAGAGGGTGTTACTATCACTGGGGGCAGACACAAGGACGAGGGGCATAGGAGGGAGTAGGTTACCTAACGCCTTCAGTATGCAGCTGCAAAATGAAGGCTGAGGAACAAGATGGAGTTAGTTTTAATTAAATGGAGTCAGCTTGGTCCTTACATTTGTGGGGGTTTTTTTTTTTTTTGGTCTTCAGTTTTCAGAAGCTTGATCATAGTAGACCTTGATCTAAATTTCCTTGATTTCCTTCTGTTTGGGGTTTACTTAGTATTTTGAATCTGTAAGTTTATGCCTTTCACCACATTTGTGGAAATTTTCAGGCATTACTTCTCCACATGCGTTTTCAGCTTCACACGCTCTCTCTCCTCCTGAAATTCCAATGACGTAAGTGTTTGTTCTTTTTTCATTGTCCCACAGGTTCTGAGAATCTGTTCATTTTTCCCCCCTGGTCGTTTTTTGTGGTGTTATTTAAATTGTTTATTTTTTTTTTTTATTAAATCATATCTGTGTACAATAATTCAGTCATGGAGTACAGTGTACGGGCTTCAGATACAATTAGATATATTTTCATCAACCTGATTGTGATAGCATTCAAGAGACTTTCTCATTACTTTGTGAGAACAATTTTGATCCGTATTTAGAAGTTTTCTCCTAACCCTTCAAATATGTACCACAGGTGTGATCCCGCCCTCTACACCCATTTTAAGAGAAGATTGGAGGTAAGAAGCAGCTTAGCACAGAATCTGAAGGTGCCAAGGACATGATAAAAACTTAATGTGACAGGAACTAGCAGCAAAGGTCCGTGAGAAGCTGGAAACGATTACAGATAGATTCTGTACATAGGAAATAAAAGAATGAAAAGACACTTCACAACTAGAATGGATTTAAACCCTAGAATTATCACTGGTGATTTTTATGGTATCACTTCCTAATTCACTGCTCATGTTATTTATCAGGTAGCAAATTTCTTTCTTTCTTCTTCTTTTTCTTCTTTTTTTTTTTTTGGTTTGGGATTCATTGAGGTTGCACTGATTACAGTTGTTAGGTAAAGTAGCTCTTGTAATTGTGTCCTGCCCCCAAGAGGTGTGCCATATACAGTGACCCCCATCTCTCCCCTCCTCCCCTGTTCCCTAATTCCCCTGCCCCACCTTTGTATTATAGCTCATCTACTGCCTTCATATAGGAATTGAGTACATTGGATTCTTGCTTCTCTGTTCTTGTGATGCTTTACTAAGAATATGTTTCACCTCCATCCAAGTTAATACAAAAGATGTAAAGTCTCCATCTTTTTAAATGGCTGAATAGTATTCCAGGGTATACATATACCAGGCTGTTAATCCACTCCTGGGTTGGTGGGTATTTAAGGTTGTTTCCACATTTTGGAGATTATAAATTGAGCTGCTATAAATAATCTAGTGCAAATGTCCTTATGATAAAATAACTTTTTTTCTTCTGGGTAGATGCCTAGTAATGGGATTGCAGGATTAAATGGGAGGTCTAATTTGAGTTCTTTGAGAATTCTCCATCTTCCT
The DNA here is from genome assembly GCA_963574655.1 of Perodicticus potto. NCBI lineage: Eukaryota > Metazoa > Chordata > Mammalia > Primates > Lorisidae > Perodicticus > Perodicticus potto. The sequence goes on along the minus strand of CAUYRH010109475.1, from coordinate 12,151 downwards.
TCCAAAAAAGGTTATATTAGTTTGCAGTTCTACCAGCAGTGTAAAAGTGTTCTCTTTTTTCCACCTCCCTGTCAGCATCTGCAGCTCTGAGACTTTGCAATGTGGGCCATTCTCCCTGGGATTAGGTGATATCTCAGGGTGGTTTTAATTAGCATTTCTCTGATGATCAGAGACAATGAGGATTTTTTGAAATGTTTGTTAGCTATTCATCTGTCTTCATCAGAGAAGATTTTATTCATATCTCTTGCCCAGAGGTAAATGGAATTGTTTATTCTTTTTCTGTTGATTAATTTGAGTTCTCTGTAGATTCTACTTATCAACCCTTTGTCAGATTGATACCCTGCAAATATCTTTTCCCATTCTGAAGGTCATCTTTTTGCTTTGCTTGTTGTGTGCTTAGCTGTGCAGAAACTTTTCAACTTAAGTTTCATTTGTTAATTTTTGTTGTTGTTACAATGGACACTGAAGTCTTTGTCACAAAATCTTTCCCCAGTCCAGCCTCATCAACGCCCCCCCAACTTTCTTCAAAGATTTTTATTGTTTCATGTCTTATATTTAAGCCTCTTATCCATCTTGAGTCTATTTTTGTACATGGTGAAAGGTGTGGGTGAGTTTCAAACTTTTACATGGGTTATCCAGTTCTCCCAGCACCATTTGTTGAATAGGGAGTTTTTTTCCCCACTGTATGCTTTTGTCTGGTTTATCAAAGATCAGATGGCAAGTAGAGACTGATTTCATCTCTTGGTTTTCTATTCTGTTCCCTATGTCTATGTCTCTATTTTTGTGCCAATACTATGCTGTTTTGATTACTGTGGACTTGTAATATAGCCTGAAGTATAGTGGTGATGCCCCCCACTTTGTTTTTATTACTAAGAATAGCCTTAGCTATATGGGATTTTTTAATGGTTCCATACAAAATGAAGTAGTATTTTTTCAAGTTCTTCAAAATATGATGTTGATATTTTAATGGACATTACATTGAATCTGTAGATTGCCTTGGGTAGAATAGACATTTTGACAATGTTCATTATTCCCAGCCAAGAGCATGGTATGTTCTTCCAATTTGTTAGTTTCTCCTGCAATTTCTTTCCTTAGGATTTAATAATTCTCTTTGAAAAGATCTCTCACCTCTTTTCTTCTGATTTCCATTTGGCTTGAAAAATTGTCTTCCATCCCTTAATCCTGAGTTTAATTTTGTCCTTCATGGGTGGATGCATTTCCTGTAGACAGTAAATGGATGGCTTGTGCTGTTTTATCCAATCAGCCAACCTATGCCACTTCAGTGGGTAAATCAAACCATTACCATTTATTGAGATAATTGATAAGTGTGGTAGTATTCTATTCATCTTATTCTTGGAAAGTCTATTGCTTAGGTTTATTGTTTGCATCATTCTGGAAGCTAGATTTTGTCCTTTAATTTCTGTGTATCTATTTTGCTGGTGGTCCACTATGATGGTTAGGGTGTAGAAAAGGTCTAAGTATTTCCTGTAGAGGCAAACTTCCTCAATGTTTGCATATCAGTAAATGATTTTATTTCTCCATCAACTTTAAAGCTTAGCTTAGCAGGATATATAATTCTGGGATATTTTCTTTAAGTAGATTAAAGGTAGATGACCATTGTCTTCTGACATGAAAAGTTTCATTTGAGAAGTCCACAGTCACCCTGATGGATTTGCCTCTGTGGGTCAATAGGCACTTACTCTAGGAAGCTTGCAGAATCTTCTTTTTTGTCTTGACTTTGGACTGGTTCATGACAATGTGTCTTGGAGAAGCTCTGTTTGAGACAACTTGGGGTCCAATATGCCTTTGAAAGGAGTATGTCAGAATCTTTGGTGATATGTGCAAAATTTTCATTTATGATATCCTCTGGTAGGGCTTCCATTCCTCTGGGGCATTCTTCTTCCCCCTTCTGGGATACCTGTAACTCCTATGTTTGAATGTTTCTTGAAGTCCCATAATTCTGTCAGTAAATATTCTTCTTTCTCTCTCTCTCTCTTTCTGTTTCTTCAACTGCCTGAGTTAGCTCAAGAGCTTTATCCTTTACCTCTCAGATTCTTCTTCTGCATAGTCTAATCTGTATCAATACTTTCTACTGCATCTTTAAGTTCCCTGACTGACTACTTCAATTCTTTAAGCTCTGTTATATCCTTTCTATATTCGTCATAGTGTTCATCTCTTATTTGATTCTGTTTTGGGTTTTCTTTTTGGTTATTTTCCACTTTCTCAGCAGTTTCCTTCATTTTTTTTTACCATCCATATTTTAAATTCCCCTTCTGTTATTTCTAACTTTTCTCTATAGGTGGAATTCTCTGCAGCAGCTACTTCATGATCCCTTGGTGGTGGGGTTTGCTCTGTTCTAGTTTTTCATGTTGCCAGGATTTTTCTGCTATTTCTTCCTCATAAGTGTTTTCTTTTTGTCTGCTTTCTTGCCCTAGTTTTTTTCCTTTCACTTCCTCTTGCTCTTAAAGTTACTGTGCCTCTGACCTAAGTTATTGAATTGTCCTATTGGTAAAGGACCAAAAGGATGAGAAGAGTGAAGAGCAAGAAGGGATATAAGATTTAAAAAAGAGAAAGAAAAGGGGGTAAAGGGGTGAGTAAAAGGGAATATTGACCAAAAGAGGATAGGAATGATAGTGGTATATAGTAGGGTACTTTGACCCACACCCACAAACCTCAACTTCTAGGGTGGAGCTGGGTTGCATGGGTCCCTTGACAGCTGTAGCTCTCTGCCAGCCTCAGCAGATAGAGAACCCCACCCCCACCAAATAGAGAAGAAAAACAAAAATACTATAAATCAAACCAAAACAAACAAAAAACCTTGAGGGATAAAATTGGAGGAAAAAATAACACGGGCAGAAAAACTAGCAAAAATGATGCCCTTATTAAGGAAGGCAACAGTGACAAATTATATTTACATGAGAAAAACAAAGGAAAAGAAAAAGAAAAATCTAGGGGGGAAAGTTGAAAAAAAATTTTTATAGATAATTCATATTTTTATAAATATATAATATATATTATCTAGAAAAATTTTATATATGTATATATAAAAATTTTAATTATATATATGTATATATGTATATGTTTATCTTGCTGAATATTGCCTGGGCAACAGGTGATCTTCTGGGGGTATGAGTTGCTAATCACAATACAGCTGCATAAATAAGATGGAGACTGAAAGCCCTGATGACTTCTTTGCCCTCAAACCCTGCAGGGTTGGGAACCTGAATTTCTCCTCAGCTCACTTGTCATGGACATGCTTTGACCTTTCCAAACCATGTCCCTTGGCTAAGCAGTGGCTTTCCCACGAAAGTGTGTATCCCTTGGATCTCTCCATAAGTGGCTGCCTGCTTAATAGGCACACCAGAACCACCCTCCTAGGACCCTGAGATCTGAGCCTGCAAGGCAGCTATCCCACGATAGTTGCACTGGCCTGCAGCCAAACAATGAAAGCTCTTTTCTGCCCCAGCAGCTCAGTCCCAGCCTCCTGGGTGCTGTTCAAAATCACTTGCTCACTCGCCCAATATCTCCCAAGATACCTCAACCACATACCCAAGTCTAAACAAACAAACAGCACAGGGAAGGCCTTCCCTGTCTGCAAACTCTAGCTGCTGCTGCTGCCCTGGCCCCTACGGCCTGTTGGCCTCTGACCTATTGCAAACACTAGCCGCTTCTCCACTGCTTTCCTCCTCTTCTTGGGGTCCAAAAGTCTTCCACTGTCTCCCTGTGCCCCTGAAAGGATGTTTCTGGGTAGAGCCCAAAAGCCAGAGGTGCCTAGAGTCTTCTCTCCCCAAACTCTTCACATCCCAGTTGCAAAGAAGCTGTCTCTAGTCTACCATCTTGCTTCGCCCCCAGGTAGCCAATTTCTTTAGGTATATGGGCCACATCAGCTGATCACTTTTTGTGTTCACATCTTACACAATAGAGCAAAGTATCAAAGCAGCTTTAAATCAGCCACATTCTTAAAAAATCACTTCTCTGGTTTTGTATTAGATTTCTTCCCACATGTCTAAAGGCACAATTCTAGACCAAGAAAAACCAGCACTCAACAAAATAAGAACTGGCCCTGTATATCAGCCACCCTGTTTTCTCGGGTCTGTTAGACCAATCACTCAAGAGAACAGAGAACAAATTAGAGCAGTACTTACTCGCTGGTGATGGAGTGCTGCACCCACTTGGAGGAGGGTGGCCGTGGAGGCCATGGAGGGGAGGCAGAGAAAGTCCTCCAATGACAGGTGGGAAGAGTAATGGGTAGGGTGTGGCTGTGTAGTGAGTCATGTGTCCGTTCACTGCTGGGACGGGACATGCGTGGCTACTGGTGGTCATGATTCAGGCCTCATAGGACGAAAGGCTCTCTGGGGCGGGAACACATCACTTCATGTCTTGAACCATAGTGAAGGAGGTAAAGGCTGGGCAGGAGGTGGGGCAGGTCTATGTCGTGGGACAAAGGTAAGATGGTTCAACTGATGACCTTGCTTCTCTCCTGCATGGTTTCTCCAGCTCTCATTTTGCTATGCCGATTACAGGAAGGATGCCTTTCTGTTTTGCTTTTTAGTTTAAGGCCAGGGAGATGCTAGCACCTTCAAAATTTAGACATATTAATCCTGTAAGAAAACAAAACAAAACAAATATATATGAAAGTCAAAAATATTTCCCTTTACATCAAGTTATTATGCCAAGAAAAAGCTCTAATATGAGTTGCTGTTCCCCTACATTTACTAGTTTGCAAAGAGTATTAATTTTAAGTCCTCATGTTCTAATATATAAAGACTTATACAAAATAACTCATCATGTGATATTAAACAGCAAAGACTTCCACTTCTACCCTAACTCCCTGTATCACTCGATCCTGCTAAATTCTTTCTCTGTGGCACTTAAATAACTTGCCACACTATATGTGGGAGTGTTTGTTTTTGTTTGTCTCCCCATTAGCATGTCCTCACCAGGAGGGTAATGTCTGTTTTGTTAACAGTTATGCTTCAAGTTCTTGTAAGAGTACCTGACAAAGGGGTAGATGCTTAATAAATACATTGAATGAATGAAATTTTCTTCTTCCTCTTTCAGGGAAATTGATTATTTAGTGCTACTCTAACTTGTGTGATTCTAAGCTTTTACATATTTTATATGAACAACTTTGGATTTTATCACAGCCATTTGGAATGATACACCCAACAGAAAAAATAAATAACTGTGGGAGAAAACTATAAGCCAGGGAAAGACTGACAGTGAGATATTTTCTATGTATTCCTTATTATTAACATATACATGACCATCCATCCATCAAATGATTCACATGACTATCATTCACCCATTTGTCTGTCTGTCCAATCAGCCATTCATCAATCAACTCTTAACTTAATACATATGCGGTAAGGTAGACAGTGGAGATAGATTGTGGAGGAGTATTAATGTGGTTTCTGCCCTCATGCAGTGTCCAATTTTAACAACTCCTAATTGAAGTCATACTGTTAAGAAAGCCTAAACTGCCCCACAGAGGACATTCCAGGGATGCTCCACACAGGATTCCATGGGATTGGGAATGGAAAAAGCCTAAAATGGATTCTAGGTGGGCTGGCTGTGGACTTTAGGTCCTTATAACCAATATTTATGAGAATCTCTCATCCTCTGGAGAAATGGCAAGCTATGAGTAGACCCCATGTGGCAAAAAGCACAAATAATACCTCGAAGTCAGCACAGAGTAGTGGTTAAGAGCATAATCCCAGAGCCAGACTGCCAGGTTCAAATCATAATTCTGGCCCTTGGGCAATTATCTGATCTTTCAATATGTCAGTTTTTTTAATAAAGTGGGATAATAATAGGATTTACTTCAGAAGAGTATCACAAGGATTCAGTGAGGTAATATAACAGAATAACACTGCATAGTACCTAATGAACACCAGGTAAATAGTAGATGCTAAGTAAAAGTTTGCTATGTTCATAGGTGCTATCCCATCAAATGATTCGCTCTCAGAACAAGTTTGTCTTAATAGACAAGAGGCTTTGGCATCGGGACAGAGAAGGAGACCACGCCACAGTAATCCCAGGAAAAGAACAATAGGAATAAAATGTGTCACAGAAGTCAGTAAGAAAAGGAAGGATCTGGGTAAAGTTGAGAACAGTGACCCATTAAGGCCGACTGATTCCTCCATTTGTGAAGTGAGGTAGTTTAGTTATTAAAAACTTCCATTTATTATTTACCATGTGTCAGGAAGTTCACTTATAAGCTCTAACCTCTAACCATTAGAACTGTCCTGTAACACAGCTATTATTCTTACTGTTCAGATGAGAAAACTCACTCAGTGAGTTTCAATGACTTCCCCTAATGTGGCAGAATCAGCCTGCAGTAAGTCAGAATTTGAACCACCACCTCTGCTTTTCCCCCTCTGCCAGGCTGAACTTATGTATTTTTGCATGCCTGTGTTATCCCAATTGTACTCTGCAGAGGAAAAACTCCCTGAGCAGTTGTGGTGTTCAATTCTGTCCTCACTTAGATGACATCTGCCCCAGGGCCTTCAATCCCTGGCCTATTAATATTAAAAACGAACATTGTCAACAGTGTTCCCATGTGGTCCCTGGCTCCCTAGAACTCTGGTGAACCTTACAAAGGAAACTACATTCCTGATTGACTTATGTAACAAGTCAAAAATGATGTCCCGCCCCAAATATCAATGCCTTCTTCCAACTTTCAAATCATAACTGGTTGCTCTGGTGGAAACAAAGTATATGGACTGTGCATCCCTTTTATCTGAGAGGTAAATGTTTTTGGTATTTTCTCTTCTAAAAAGCATACACCATCCAATATATCTATTACTTTTATTTTGTAGTTTGCAGCAAATTAATTAGAAAATAAACAATGCCATTTAGTATTTGCCGCATTTCCACTCAATTTGATTTTTAAATCACACACAAAGCCCAGCATTGTTATAAATGGTCTTTCTATCTCCATTTGACAAACTACCTCATTAACTGGTTGAGCTGACAGTTCAGCAAACCCACCCCCGCAGGGCATAATTCTCTGATTTTTAAAGCTGTTTGTTTGTTTTTTACCAACCAGGGACTCTTTCTACCCTCAATAATCCTTCATTTCTTTTTGCTTTCAAACTCTGCAGATTGTCAGCATCTTGCCTGCCTGGTCAGTATCATGGCCGGGATTTTTTTTTTTTTTTTAAGCTACTTATAATAGGCAAAAGAAAAAAAAATCAGTGTGTTGGGAAAATCCTGTTAGGTTGGTGGAAAATTGTCTGAGCAATCACTGGGTCTATGTTCACATATGTGACTGATTAAGGCTATTCCTGGAAGCAGAGAATTTCCTTTGTTTCAGGCTTTTAGAGAGAAAGATTAGCAGTCTCTTTTTTTCTTCATGCCTGACTTGAGTTTGGCTCATCTGGGGCTCTTTCCTTCATCACCTGAGGCAAAGCACACAGGAGCAGGGTGGAAGAGGGGAAGGAAGTGGGACTGGGTTAGGAGGTCTTGGATCTACCACCCATGAGATTCTCTGGGTATCAGTTTCATCATATGTAAAGAGAGCTGAGTGGAGTAGGCTTTAAACCAACTTTCTTGAACGGCATTGTCCAGAAAACAAGTGTTTTACAAAAACATACTAAATGAAAAAAAAAAAAAGCTGGAAATAATATTTTAGAAGAAAGGATAAAAAAGGAAAGATTTTTAGGGCAGTGCCTGTGGCTCAAAGGAGTAGGGTGCTGGCCCTATATACTAGAGGTGGTAGGTGCAAACCCAGCCCCGGCAAAAAACTGAAAAAAAAAAAAAAGGAAAGATTTTTAAAGGATTGTTTCTGCAGTTAATATTTTCATGCAGTAATCTGCCTCTGCCTTTGAGGGATGGGATGCCAGACAGGAGGCAGCATGATGGGTATACCCACTAATTACTTAAATGAATATACCTACTCAGTGGTGGGGCCTCAGTAGTATGCATAAATCTCAATGTTTGTGCCTATATCCGTGACATCTTATTAATAAAATAATGTTTATTTTCTCCATACATACTCATGTGTATTTCTCTAGATTAATTTGTGAATGTTTCTGTTCCATGGAAATGCTCCTTAAAATGACATTTGAATAATTTCTTGTGACATTTAATTCACCAGGTTATTTTTGTGTTAATTTTAACTTGAATTTTCATGTAAGTCTCCAATCTGATACTTCTTAACATTCAATATTTATTTCATAGACTTACCACTTACACATGATCTTTAAAAGTCAAATAGTTCCTTCAGATGGTGGTTCTCAAAGCAGGTCCCTGAGCAGGTGGCATCACCATCACCCAGAAGTGTATTAAAAATGCAAATTCTCTAGGCCTTACCCAAGAGACCTACTTGAATCAGAAACTGTGGGATAAGCTCTCCCACCTGTGTTCTAAGCAGCCCTCCAGAGGATTCTGATGCACCCAAGGTTTGAGAACCCCTGTTATCAGCATGAGCTTGGCAAATTTCTTCTGTAAGGGCTGAGAACAAGTATTTTAGATTTGGGACCATATACTTTCTGAAACAACTGTTCAACTCTTCTGCTGCAGAAACCACTTGAGGCATAAGAGCAGTCACTGACTAGCCATAAATGAGTGGGCGTGGCTGTGTTCCAATAAAATATTATTTACAAAAACAGGTGGTCTGCTGAATTTGACTTACAGGCCCTATTTTAGACCAATAAAGAACAATAGCTCTTGACCCTTCCCTATGCTTAAGTTTCCCTCCCTGGAAGCAACTACTTGAAACTGTTAGCAGGGCTTTATCCCCTCCCATTGTTTATATCTATATTTCTAGCTAATAAATACCTAAACTATTTTTTCGTAATTTTTAAAAATCTTGTTTATTATTTACTTGTTTCTACTACGAATAGGACCTACCTCTCTTAGGTTATTGCTCACACATGTAAAACTCCCCCTCCTCTCTTATCTCAACATAATTTCATCACAATTTTAATAATGAAAGTAATTTACATTATGTTACATTGACTAGATAAATAACTGTTACAGCTGAGCCACATGATGCACTACCTTCGCAGTTCTTTTACTATCAAGTTTTTTGTTGTTCCTGGAGTTAACTGTTTTATCAACATAATTTGATTACTTTTTTTTGTATCGTTGAATAATTCTTTCCTAACTCTGACTGACAATTTTGGCAGACGTGTCATGTGATAAATAAAACCCATAACTGGAGACATTCCCCCAGCTCCAGGACCCACTGGCTTCTTTCCCAGGCTCATGGGTAGCTGAGGGTCAAACTAGGACTTTCTGTCATTGAATCTTTTGTCTCCTTCTTTTGGCTTTCCTCCTTTATTTGGGTGGCTTTTTTCCTAAGAGTTTGCTGACAAAATAGTAGATGGATGGTAAACTTTTTAAGACTTTGCATGTATTAAAGTATTTTTAATGCTGCAACTCACACTTGTTTAATAGTTTGGCTAGGTATAAAATTGTGCATGAGAAAATAATTTTCTTAGTCAGAATTTTAAGTGTGTTGAACCATTTCTCCAAGCTTTTTACTGTGCTTTGGAAAAGCCTAATATTATTCTGAATTCTCATCCTTTATAATCTTTGTAATCTTCTCTTTATAGCCTATGGATCTTTTTTGTTTTGCTCTAAGCACTTGGTAGAGGTGTTCAATCGACAATTCATGTCTTATTAGGGAAGATTTAATTTATGCTTTCTTTAATAATGGCTTCCTTAACTTCTATTTTGTTCTCTCCCTTTGAAAATCTTATTTAGATGGCAGATCTTTTGAACCAATTTTCTAATTTATTATATTTTTCTCTCCATTGCTACTTCTTCATCCATTTGTTTTACTTTCTGGAAGATATCTTTACCTTTAGCTGCCAATAATTCTGCTGAATTTTATATTTATGTTAAAATATTTTTAACACCTAAGACTTTTTCTTCTTTATTTATACATTTTGTTTTTTATGACTGCCATGTCTTTTCTAATATCTTATTATATTAACGGTTTCTCTTTATTTTCTTTTTTCCATTATTTTATTTCCTTTCACATCTGATGTATTTCTCAGTTGTATTGTCTGCCAAATTCTCTAGCTGTGTCCACTCATATTTAAAAGAGAAGGCTATGGCAAGCTCCGTTTCCATGGGTAAGCCCTACAAGTGAGTTTCCTGATAAAGTGGTCTAACTGGAACATTTCATTGTGGGACTCCTCATGTCATCTTTGTAGGCTTCTTATCAGGGACTCTTTGATAGCATCATTGAGAAATCCTCTAAGTGTCTGCAAGGGGTTGGAGTGAAACCTTACTGAAGGACTCTGGTAGCTGAATGGAGACTTGAAGCTGGGGCTGCAGGTGGATATACCACTAAGTATATAACCTTTCACATTTTACTCCTGTTTTCTTCCTCCTCATTCCGTACCCATGCTTCTGTGAACTAAATAAAATCTTAAGGCTCCCTGTAAGTGGCTAACTGACTGGATCCCTGTTGGCCAAAGGGATCCCTAATACTGAATTGCTAGCCAAGAGAGGAGATCAGACTTGCCTCATCATGTTCCCCGCCTTCTTAGAGATGTCCTTTGTGACTCATTAACAGCCTAAGGCTATGCAAGACCTACCTGCAAGTCCTCAATATACATAACAAACTACTTGAGTCTGTCTGGTATTTCGTCTCTAAGTAAAAGACCCTTTATTTCACTGACTCCTAGTCTTTTAGACAAGCCTAACTCTGTTATCCATTTGTCAGCCAAAGAATCTATAAACCCAACTATCACCTGTAAGCCCCTCCACTTCCAGATGTCTCACCTTTTTGGGCCAAATCAATTGTATGTTTTCCATGTACTTATTTTTGACCTTACCTGTAACTCCTGTCTCCCTAAAATGTACAAAACCAAACTGTAACCCCACCACCAAAAGTCCACTTGCTCAAGGCTTCTTAGGTGTGGTTCCGGGTCATGGTCCTCAAATTTGTCACAGAATAAACCTCCTTAAATTATTTTACTGAGTGGATACCTGGTGTCAAGAACTCAGTTATCTTTTCTAGTTCAGTTCTTCAGTAATTAGATTTGCCCTTCTTACCAGGGTTGGGTTATAGTAATTGCAAGGATAAAGGAAGTAAAGGAGAGGACTTAATTGTTTTTTGTTCAGAACATCAACCAATTTTCCTACCTCAATCATCACCCCCACTTTTTAGGATATCCGATGCCTCTAACTCTGGGAGAATGGCTAAGACCCTACTGCTTGTATCACCCCTGCTTCTCCTTTTCATCTTCTTCTTTACACACTTAGTCTATTTTTTACACGTTGTTAATGTATTCATCATGGCACACTTAGTCCCCAGTTTCAAAAAAAAGTCGCTACCATCTCTTGTCTGTGATTATCATCACTTGTGTTCTTGTTATCTTTGATGTTTTATACTTTTTAACATCTCCTGTCACTTCAGTGAAGATTTGAGGAAAGGAAAAATGTCTTTGTTATATTTTACTAGAATTCTATTAAATTAAAAAAAAAATCACCTGTGGTCAAATAGGTTTGCAAAACCTAGACTGGATGATTCCTTATCCTTTTCAGCTCTAAATTCCTTTTATGAAAAAAGAGGCAAAGAAGAATCTACGTGAACTATGTATCTATGCCATTAAAAAAAAAATCTAACTATGAGGAAAAGTACTAAAGACTATGAAGACTCCAACTGAAATCAATCAAAACTAAATCAATCGATGACTAAATTGCCATTTCCATGTGGCAAGAGAAAGACAGTAATGGCCCCGTTCTGAAATTGAACAGAAGAGAGTTAGATTACCTCCTATAAGTAAATAAGTAAAATAAAGGCGAGATTTCAACTGGCTTAGCCACACATTTGCAAACATAGTGGATAATTAGAAATATTATTTATTTTTTATTTTATATTCATACTGATTATTGAAATAACTAATTTCCTAAATCAAGCAACAACAAAAAAATCCCCTAAGTCCATTAGTCACATTCAAGTAAGTTCTCCCAACTTATTTTTGAATTTCCTCATTTTCCAATTTCTTGAGAGGTAAAAAACTTGGAATTGTTTCTGTAGTATGTCTTTTTTTTAATTTTTATTAAATCATAATTGTGTACATTGGTGCAATCATGGGGCACAATGTGCTGACTTTATATACAATCTGAAATATTTTCAGTGAACTATTTAACATAGCCTTCATGGCCTTTTAATCACTATATGAAG
>CAUYRH010109467.1:0-14046 GCA_963574655.1 Perodicticus potto | reverse complement strand
AGCTCACAAATATTAAGTGACTTGCTGAGGTCCCACAGCCAAGAGGTGGCAGGGCCAGGACTCAAACCAGTGTCAGGATAAGTGGCTTCCAGGCAGAGAGTCCTACACAAGCTCACCGCAGCACCACCACTGTACCACTGTCAGCACTCAGTCCACTGGGTAACAGGCAGAGTATTAACACCAACACGGTGAGCCCTGGGCAAGTCCCCACAGAACGGCGTGGGTCCAGACTTCCACCAGGCCTCTCTGCCGGAGGAGGCTCTACTTCCTGACCTCACAAACCCGCCCCTCTTCCTTTCATCTCTTTCTTCCACGTAAGATGCTGACATCCCCTTGAATAGGATCGGGGGTTAGAGTGTGCAACTGAAGAAAGGGAGAATTATTCCCAGAGTAGGACTCAGACAGCCGACTTGATGACCAGGGCACCCACTGGCAGAGTAACAGCACAAGAAATGTCCAGACCTGTGTCAGCATCAAGCTCTGACAAGGAAATCCACTCCAGAGCCAAACCGGAAGTGCTAAGAGGGTCAAAGGTGGGCCCATGAAAAATGAGAGAAAACATATATATGCAACATTGAGAACGAGAAAGGGGAAATGGCTGCATGCGCAGAGGAAGATTTTTAACAGCATGTATGTACAGCTGAAGCGCACAGCTCTGCTGGTATTAAGGATTTTTCTAGACTGACTTAAATAAATATTACTTTACCTAAAATATAAATGCTCTCCCAAAGGCATAATTTTACTTTTATTTGGGGTTTGTTTCGCTTTGTTTTTGAAGGTTGAAAGGATGAATGAATTGGTTATTTAAGAGCCAAAACTGGAAAAGAGACCCACCAGCTTTCCTTCTTCTCAGGAGCTGTCTGCGACAGCAGAAGGCAACAGTTTTCATGAAGCCATCGTGATCCCTCGAACTACATAATGTCAGAGCCAACAGTTACCTTAGATTCTAAGGCTTAGAAGGTTTCTCTGCCAAATGCTTTATTTTCCAAATAAGCACAGTTGGATACACTTTTCCAAAGCCACTTAGCTAATTAGAGAAGAGCCTTTCAGACCAAATGAATTCAATGTGTTGGCTCAAATAACTTTCCTGAGCTCAAGTAAACTCTCCTGAGTGCTTCTCTAAGCACCACTATGACAACGAACCCATCATTCTTAAATAAATTGTTAACATGATTGCTGTGGAGGGATGGCATTCATCCAAGAAAGAACTGCTGATCAGCCCCCAGGAGGTCAGACCAAGCCCACAAGTAAGCTCACACTCCTGCCTCAATGAATCCATCACATCAGAATTTGGAACCTGATGCAAACACCTGAATCTGCTATACCCTGCCTGTGGCAGTTTTAGTGTGACTATCACTGACGGTGTCTGCTGAAATCATATGCACAGTATCTCAAGCTTTGCTTGCCAATCTATCAAGGTAATTAGAGAGCCAGTTATATAATCATTCATTATAATAAACAAATTTGTATTTGCATCGCCCCTAGAGTCCAGCTAAAAATCATAGACTCATAAACTCTCCGTATTGGAAGGAACCTGAATGGCCACTGTAGTCCAACTATCTCACTCAAGGGTTCTCTGGGGGTTTGTCTTTTTATTACATTTTTGAACACCAGAATTTTCAGTGGTGCACACACAAAAGGCTCAAACAACTCAAGACAACCCAAAATAAATCAGCAACAACTATGCTGTCATCACAACAGCATAACGAGGTCCCTCTCACTAGGTCATCCTTCAGCAGATGTGCCACTATCTGACTAAAACTCATTTCTGCTTAACCCCATCTTGTTCCAACAAACGCACAAGACCTCCTTGACAAGAGCTGGAAATGACGCCACTCTCAACAAGACTTCCTGACTCTGTGTCATTTCCCATAACCAGCTCAGCTCAAATTCCTTGACAGACACTACATAAAAGTACGTCTCTAAATGGAGCAATAGAAATTAATTCAGTCATGACCTAAATTAGCAATAATCTGTGAGAGATCTCCAGAATGCCAGGGATCGAGAAACACCATCCCACTCTAATAAGAAGATAGGTTGGGAATAGAGGACCCTGAATGGGTTATTAAGAAATCCAAATTCTAGAATGGGTTATTTCGTAAATTACCTATGTGACTGTTGGAAAGTCATCTTCAATGTTTACACAATCATGAGGCATTTGGAAACATACTCTTTTAGGAATCTTCTGGTTTAAAATTCCATGGTTCTAAACAAGAGCACAGAGTTTCCCCTAATGGTGTTACCCTCCCAAACCCACAGGCAGATAGTTGCAGAAAGGAAAGCAATTTACACAAATAAACTGGATCACTTTTTTCCTGCTAGCTACTAGCCAGCAAATTCTGTCATCAAAATGTTCTTGAACTACTAGCATAGAAAAGGCTATTAAGACTGGCTAAAGAATCGAAGATTAATAGGAAATAGCCATAATGTCAATTTCTTGATAATCTAGACTTTAGATTATCAAGTGGTTCTCAACCTTCCTGATGCCACAACCCTTTAATACAGTTCCTCATGTTGTGGTGACCCCCACACATGAGGAGCGGTGTCTTGGTTCCTAAGACCATTGGAAATATGTGTTTTCTGATGGTCTTAGGTGACTCCTGTGAAAGGGGAAAGGGTTTTGACCCCCAAAAGGGTTGCAATCCACAGGTTAAGAACCACTGATAGAGCGTTGGTAAAAGTCCAAATACCACATCTTTTGTTATAAATTCATGATCACATAATAATTATTTGCATGTACAGTAAACATCCCTTCTCTATGTATTTCATCCTTCACATAGGCATAAAGTAACACTTTGATCAGCATGGAAAAATCTATCATTAAATGCACATTCATAGTGCCATAAAATATTTTACACCATATGAACTAATATAGCAACTTTTGAAATGTAATGAAAATAATTTTAATCACATTTAATGATTATGTAGCCATTATAAAATAATGTAATAATAGTTTAAAGAATTCAAATTATATTTTATAACCAAAAGTATTCATCATACTGAAAATTAATTAGCATTTTTTGTAAGACAGACTGTTTTTCCATTCTGAGTTATAAATTGTATGAACTTTCAATTTATTTTTTCTTCTAGAGCCCTTAAAAATAATTATATTTCTTCTCATTCAGTATTGATATTCATCTTTGGACAAATGATGCAGTCACCATAAAATAGTGTGGTGCCTTTAACAGAAGCTTCTCTGAAGAAGACAGGTGCATGGCCTACAGACACATGAAAAAATACTCATCATCTTTAATCATCAGAGAAATGCAAATCAAAACTACTTTGAACATCATCTAATTTCAGTAAGAGTGGCTCACATAACAAAATCCCAAAACCACAGATGTTGGCATTGATGTGGAGAAAAGGGAACCCTTCTGCACTGCTAGTGGGAGTGCAAGCTAAGACATCCCTTTTGGAAAAAAGTATGGAGAATACTCAGGGATCTAAAAGTAGACCTGCCATTTGATCCTGCAATTCCTCTACTAGGTGTATATCCAAAAGACCAAAAATCACTTTATAACAAAGATATTTGCACCAGACTGTTTGCTGCAGCTCAATTCATAATTGCCAAGTCATGGAAGAAGCCTAAGTGTCCAATGACCCATGAATGGATTAATAAATTGTGGTATATGTATACAATTGAATATTATGCAGCCTTAAAAAAAGATGGAGACTTTACCTCTTTCACGTTTACATGGATGGAGCTGGAACATATCCTACCTAGTAAAGTATCTCAAAAATGGAAGAAAAAATATCCAACGTACTCAGCACTATTATTAAACCAATTTACAATCACTCACACGTTCATATGAAGAATAGATCACAACTATGGCCCAGGATGAAGGAGGGAGGAGGGGGCATGGGAGGGGAGGGGGGAGGTCAGATCGAGGGAGGGTGAATGGTGGGATCACACCTATAGTGCAAAATGCAAGGGTATTTGTCAGAGTTACTAAGTATAGAGTATAAATGTCTTAACACAATCATTAAGTAAATGAAATGAGATTTATATTAACCAGTGTGATGCTCCTAATTCTATATAAAATCAGCACATTGTACCCCATACACGCATTAATGTATAAAAGATCCATGCATTTATGATTTAATAAAAAAATAAAAAATAAATGAAAAAAAATAGTGTGGTGCCAAGGCCATACATATGAAATATGGAATGGCTTCAGAGACCCCCAGAGATTTCTCAGAAGGCAAGCAAACTCTGCATAAAGCATGATACCTGATCCAACATGAAACCACAGGGTTTGTATCTCTGGGTTACCGGCAGCAGTATTAGTACAGTTCCCTGAGACACCCCACTCAAACTTCCTAGATACCTGGCTGCAGAATCAGTCTGTCTTTCCAAGGATCTTCTTCCTCCCAGCATGGGAAAGCCCCCATTCCAGGTATCGAGGCTCACCTAAGGGTCTTTTCTAATCTGAGTGTGAAATTCTACAGGGATTCCACTTCAAGGCTTCAGAGTTCCCAGAATTTTGGATTCCACATGGATACAAGCTCCCACTCGGTTTAATTAAACCTTACCAGATAATCAGTTTTGATTTTTATAGAAGACTTAATAATGACCCCTACAAGATACCGAGGCCCTGATACCTGAAACCTGTGAATATTACCTGAAGTGGCAAAAAATGACTTTGTAGATATGATTAAATTACAGGTCTTAAGTTGAGGAGATTATTTTGGATAATCTGGGTGGGCTCTAAATACAATCTCAAGTTCCCTTCTAATAGAGCAGCAGAGGCAGAGCTGATACAGACAGAAGAGGAGAAAACCATGGAGGCCAGAGGCGGGGCCTGGAGTGATGCTGTTACACCCTAAGGCAAGGTGGCTGCCACCAGAAGCTGGAAGTGACAAGGAATTGGCTCTTCTGTAGAGGGTCTGGGGGACGAGGCTCTATGGATACCTTGATTTCAGCTCTGTGCCACTGATTTGGACTTCTGAACTACAGAAGTGTTAAAACTATGTTTTAAGCCAACGTTGTGGCAGTTTCTTACAGCAGCGTCATGAAGCTAATATACTTTTCAATTGGACTTTCCATTACTTTTACACTGATCATTACCTCAAAAGCCATTTTTTTTTTTGAGACAGATTCTCACTTATTAACCTTCGGTAGAGTGCTGTGGCGTCACAGCTCACAGCAATCTCCAACGCCTGGGCTTAGGTGATTCTCTTGCCTCAGCATCCCGAGTAGCTGGGACTACAGACGCCCGCTACAACGCCTGGCTATTTTTTTGTTGCAGTTTGACCAGGGCTAGGTTTGAACCTGCCACCCTCAGTATATGGGGCCGTAGCCTTACCCACTGAGCCACAGGCACCACCCCCAAAAGCAAATTTGATAAAAGATCTTCCACAGGTCATAACTCCGTGGATGGAATTAAACACCCCTAAGAGACCATGTATAGACCATACCTCTATCGTGGCATGAAGTGCCTGTAACAGACCCTCTGCAGATGGCTGCTGTGCTCATTGTGCCAAGAGCTGCTCTCATAACTTTTTTTTTTGAGCAAAACAGCAATTTTTGTTGATGTTAACAAATATTTTAGCTTGTTAAAGAAAATTGCATTTTTAGGTTTAAATACAATTAAATTTTCACAATAACTAGCCAAAACTGTTGAAATTAAATTGTTTTTCACACTAACTAGACAAAACTGTTGAAATTAAATTATATTTTTAATCTACTGTACAGATATGCCATTTATTATTTGTTAGCCCAGACCAAATCCTAATTAAAGGTCTCTGAGGAAAGTTTTCAGATAAACATGTTATCTAAAATATAACTGATTTCAGAGGATTTAGTGAAAACAACTTTCTAAAAGTGGCTCTTTTCCCTTTTAACATTTTGAACCTACACAGACTTTGAGACATACATAATTCCCAACAAATGTAGTTTCAAATAAGCACTTAAAGCAGGGTTATATTAACCTGTGTTATGGCGCTGAATTGGGACCACTGAGTATTGTGCTTCATTCATATGAAATTCTCAATTGAAAGAGTTAGGCCCATCTCCCTCATCTCTGACCCATGCTGCTACCTCACAGCCACATGGGTGAAGTGTCTGCCAGCCTGGAGGTGCTGAGCAGCTGCATCATCACCAGGAAGCCCTCCTACGCAGACTGCCCGTGATGGAGTACTTCCCACTTAAAAGTTTCCTGTTCACCCAGACACAGAGCTGATTAAGTAAATTTGAGTGTATAGCTTGCAAGTGCCAACATTTGTGGAGAACTAACACTGTTTACAGTGGTGGGGGTCGTCAAACTCAAAAGTGGTATTTCACAATAAGAAAGGCACTCCCTCCGCATCAGCACATGCAATAAAAATGAGTCCATTTGGGTTATGGAGTGAGAGTGAGGGGTAATTGCTGGGCTGGGCTGCCTGAACCCCCTCTAGAAGGTTGCTGGGGAGGATCCCTGGCTCACACAGTGCATTTAATAACCCCGGAACACTTTGGCAGATTCCGGCTGCACTATTCCCAAACTCCCACCCCGATGGCCCATGTCTGTGACTGTGAGGGGTCAGGTAGAACTCTGGGAACAAGGACAGCACTGGATTGATCAACACTTACTCAGCACAAGAGGGAAGTTTATGATTGATCAAGGTTACTGTGAGCTGTATTAGAGTCCTGATTCAAGTCCAGAAATGTGGGTCTAATCTTATAGACTAGCTTGCCAAGTTACCTTCTGACTTTTGTTGTCTCAGTTTTCATGCTTTCAAATGCAAACATTGGTTAAATGGTGAGTAGTCTATGTGCGCCTGGTGTGAAACACAGAGGTTTATATGAGCTTCTTTTTTTTTTTTTTTTTTTTGAGACAGAGACTCAAGCTGTCACCCTGGGTAGATTGCTGTGGCATCACAGCTCACAGCAACCTCCATTTCCTGGACTCAAGCAAGTCTCCTGCCTCCGCCTCCCAAGTAGCTGGGATTGCAGGTGCCCACCACAACACCCGGCCATTTTTTGGTTGCAGCCATCGTTGTTTGGTGGGCCTGGGCTGGATTCGAACCAGCCAGCTCAGGTGCATGTGGCTGGCGCCTTAGCCTGTTGAGCCACAGGCGCCCAGCCGTGAGCTTCTATAAGAAGAAGCTTCTGACAGAAGCAGAATTTCCTAAAGCAAATTACGGTAACTTCAAGGACAGCAGAGTTAGATCATTTGGAGACATGTTGTATATTGAGCCCCAGAATGGACAAAGTAACAATGCACACTAGCATACTGAAGAGTCTGAGAAGTTCTGGAGGCAGGTATCACATGTGAGTGCCCCAAGCCCCTTCTGTCCTCCTTATACACCCATAAGGGATGCCATTTGGTCAGCTAACATTTATATTGGCAGTCTCTTTTGCAACTAGGAATGGAACTTTGATATAGGTCTCACCAAGGAAATGTAAAGAGACATCATTCATAGAACTAACTCAGATGATTAATAGCATTTCTGCCCTTTAACCATCTCCTTCCTTGCTGGAATGGAAATATGATGGCTGGAGCTTCAGTAGCCATGTTGAGAACATGAGAACAAAGATCAGCAGCGGGGAAAGCTGTGCAGAACTGAGATCCCTGATGATGCTGTGAAGGTACCATATCAGCACATACTGGCAGTGTGCAGATAGGTACTAAAGAGAAGAAATAAATGCCTAATTTGGTTTAAGTCTTTGTGTTCCTGGGTTTCTCTTACCAGTAGCCAAATGCAACTCCTAACTAATTCTTCCATTTTGAAGCCAGTATACACTAAATTTTGAAACGTGCTGTGGAAAATACTTCAGTGTACTCTATTGATCCTTGACCATCTTCATGGGACTCTTTTGTTTATCTAGAGGGCTGAATTTTTGATACAATTTGAAAAATCAGAAGTTATAAGACAATAAGGACCCAAAAGCAGCTTACATACTTCCCTCTGGAATATCACCAACATTTATTTTCTTATGAGGTATGGCACACTTGGCTGAAATCTCTCCAAATCTACAGTTCAAGGGGAATAGAATCATCATCTTATCAAAATTAATTGCTAAATATTTAATACAGAGGGAATTAAGCATTTAAGATTATAGCACTTGTATATAGTTATACCAATAAAAGCAATTCTTTGTTCCAAAAGATATTAAAGAAGGACAGAGAAGACAAAGTCAAATTGTTGGCATTGGAAATCTTCAAAGTAGGAGCACCAGTACTTGTATGATTTTGCCTTAGGACACAATTAGCTCAAGAAGAGAAAAGCTACAATCTTGAATTTGAAATCTCGCTTGGAGAAACTTAGTCAGTTATTCCAATCAAATATTTACCAGATCCTAACCAAAATGAGCAGTAAGTCCTCCTGAAAAATAAATGCTAATATGGAAGTTCATGAAATCTGGTAGATGCTTTTAATGATTCACATTTGGGGAGACAGGTCTGGCAAAGTAGCTGTATGGTGTTAACTGTTCCTCCATGTCTCACGAGTCTTGTATACGGCATGTGTTACCTCCTGTGTGGGTGTGGTTAGACAGGCCACATCTTCTGGATTTGGGTAGAAACTCACTTAAAGTTGGGGATATTTCCTAGTGTCAATCACGCAGTGTAGACAACAAACAGAACTTGTAGGCAGGTCTTACATTCACGTTATTGGGCTGGGACCTGGAAGAGGCCAAATGTGTGGGCAGGGTTGAGGGGCGCTTGCCACATGTCAGCAGAATGCCCATCAGGGGCCCACTGCAGCTGAGGGATGAGCTCCAGTATTGGGAAGAGGAGAAAAGTGGCTCATGCTTGGCTCATACAGCTCACCTATTTCTTCCCCATTTGTTAATGGGGACTATGAGTACTAGAGGAGGGTGGACCTATAAGAAAAAGAGGACTGAGTTCTTGACTAACACAGGAAATGTTGCCCTGTATTAGTTAACCAACCTAAAACATAGCTGGAATAAAATTTTCTCATTCATTCAGAATTCTCTGGACAAGTGCTCTTGTGCCATCTGCATTGCTAAAGTTCATTACACACACACACACTCCATCGAACTAGAACATTTAACATGGTAGCCATCAAATGTGGTCTTCTCTCCTAATTAATTTGCCTAGAGTAAATCAGTAAATCTGTGTTCTCATCTCAGTGCTTATTTAAAACTCAGTATGATTCATACTCAAACATACAGATTAATATATTTTTAGGAAGACACCCAACTTAGAAGGTGGTCAGTAGCAGCCAGCCACCATGCCCTTGAACACACAGGGCTCTCCTGGGCTCTCTAGGGCATGACTGGCTCTGGCCTGAAGTCAGGCTCTAACATCATTGGCCTGTGAAATAATGATAACCACACAATCGCACTGGGAAAACTGGGGAATCACCCAGCAGGGTGTGGAGGTGAAGATGGGACAGCTGTTAAGAGCTATCACATTGTTATTTTATAATATAGAGGAAATGCTGTATAATTACCAATAGGCCATTTGTATGTCATTTGCCTGAACAATGCCAGGAGAAACTGAGCTGCGCTATTAAACTGCTCAAAAGGGCTCATAAACACAGCGAGACCACGATGACAAGATGGCCCGACATCTGCTCCTGCTGTGTGGCTTGTGCCCTGACTAGCACATTTCAGAGTCTCTGCCCCCTTGAAGATGACCTCCTCTCACTCACTGTGTCCCTACATACAGCGCACATCAGGTGCTCAGCGCGGGTGTTACATGAATGGATATGTCTTGAAATTAAATCCAGAGCCCTCCCTTTCCTCAAATTGGTCTTTGGATTCTAGAGTATTTATAACCCAAACTAGAGAACGACTTGATTTGTTCACAATTAATCCTTAAGTCATTGTTGGTTCCTCTGACTTTGGTCAACTCAACAATATTAATAACTCTGTTTAGTGACTGTTTACTATGAACCAGGGAATCATGTTGTTATTGCTGAACATTATCTCATGATCGCCACACATATTAACACTCCCTAGGAGCATTAAATATTATTATTATTACCATTTTTTACATGAAGAAAATGAGGCTTATATGCTAATGGAGCAAATTGGCAGCCTGTACTAAATGAGAAGTGTTTAAAAAATATTTGGTTTTTGTTTTGTTTTGTTTTGTTTTTTGGGCTTTTTTTTTTTAGAGACAGAGTCTCACTTTATCACCCTCGGTAGAGTGCCATGGCATCACAGCTCACAACAACCTCTAACTCCTGGGTTTAGGCAATTCTCTTGCCTCGGCCTCTTGAGTAGCTGGGACTACAGGCACCCACCACAATGCCCAGCTACTTTTTTGTTGCAGTTTGGCCGGGGCCAGGCTCAAACCTGCCACACTTGGTTTATGGGGCTGGCGCCCTACTTACTGAGGCACAGGCACCACCCAGTGTTTAAAAAATATTTGTGCGAATTTTTTTTTTTTTTTGCAGTTTTTGGCAGGGGCTGGGTTTGAACCCGCTACCTCCGGCATATGAGCATATGGGGCCGGTGCCCTACTCCTTTGAGCCACAGGCACCGCCCTGTGAGAAATTTTTTTAAAAATTAAGAGAATTCACCTAAAAAATCCAGGTCTCTGCTTTTATGTATGTACGTATGTATGTATGTATGTATTTAGAATTGGATGGTGTGACAACAAAGAGTCTGCATGTGGCAAAGTATGACATGAACCAAAATATAGCCTGGTTTGCCACACGCCTGCCTGCCCCTCTGTTTTTTATGTCACCTGCCTGGCCTTTAACTCCTCTGAGTTTCTGAACGAGGGTGAGAGGTCCTGTGTCAGCAGTTCAGTGGCTGAGCCAGGCCCTGGGTTGTGTTCTTGCTCCCCACATGCTTCAGGGCATCAGGCAGCACACCCAAGGCCAGGAACGGGACACCCAACTTTGCTCTTCTCTTGTGACAGGTCAGTTCTCACCATTCCCCAAAACCTGGCAAGAGGATCCGTCCCACCCAGCATCACCCTGATTGTCCTTCTCTGGTCTAATATCTCCCCCCACCTCCCACACATATGAGCTGTTGATTCAGGTGTGTTGATGGAGCAGGACTCTGTAAGACTCAGACTCAGACGAGGAGCAATGGAGGGGGGCCTGTCCAGGTGACACCATTCACTCGGCATAGCCCACAGCACGGCAGAGAAACCTCAGGCAGAGGTGACAGGCAGGAAAGCCAGAATGTGGGTACATTAGCAAGACTAACAAAAAACAAGCAAACGAAAGCCACCCAGTAGAACTAAAAAGGCTAACCAAAAACTCAACTTTTCCAAGATAACTAAAAATGTGAGTTATTAACTCAAACTTGGGAAAAGGGTGGTGACAGGTCACCCATTAACACCCATTTAGTGTTAGGAAGATCATAGATAGATGCCCAGAATTCAAAACAATCATTTTGGAAAAGCAATTGGAGAACAGCTCTACTGCCTGTGTGACCCACACCATCTCCTACTCCAGGTGACAGCTCATATTTGTGAGAAGAACCAGGAAAGAATCAACAACACAAGTGTTACTTCATGATTCAGAATCTGAAGCAACAAAACAAGGCAACCCACGGATGGACGGGTCTTCACTGACAGGTGCAGACGGGCGAGGCCCTCACCACACAGCTTGATACAAAGGGTTCCCAGGCTGCGTGCACACAATTGGTTAGTTGGTCCCACCAACTAACATGGAGCAGATGAATTATTCACCTCAACCTGAGCTCAAAGGTAAGCCTCTGACACACCTTAGAATTATGGGAGAAACAGCAAACTGACAAGCTAATGTGCCCCCAAGGAACAGAGTATGTGGTTCTTGTATTCTGCCTTCTGGCTCCTCTCAGAGACTGGAGCCCAGAGAAGACCAGCTGGTGTTGGGCTGGCTATCGGGCTCTGGACAGTGAAGGGAGAGAGGAACAAAGGCATCCCTGGCAGCTTTCTCCTTGGCTTGCAAGAGGTGCCAGTGATACAGGAGCCAGGTAACTGCCCAGACCCCATCCACGGAATGGAAGAGACAGGAAGGGCATGTTCCTGGCACTGTGTCTCTGGCTTCCTCCCCATCCCCCACGAAACCCCAGGGTCTACTCCAGGAGACCAGGTGAAACTAGGGCCAAGTTGGAGAGAATCATGGGGGTTATTCTTCAGCATACATTTATCCAAGAATTCTCTTTTTGGATCAAACGTTGGCAATAATGTTTATTAGAAGATCCCACATGGGAGGTATCTTTTATGACACAGAACTTGCCTCTTGTTTGGTGAGTCAATTACAAGTACTTATTTGGCATTTATCTTTAAGTTATTTCACATGATGAAAACCCGCATCAATACTGTGTTTGCTTGCTGGTGTCAAAAGGAAAAACTTTAGACAAGTCTCAGTATAACTGAGTTTATTTTGGAAAAAAAATACAAGACAAAAAACTTGGGAATCAGGCAGCTCTCAGAACCAGAACAGGTTCTCAGAACTCCAGCCAACAGTCTGATCACTTACGAAAAAACACAAGCGAAGTACAGAAACCTCATAATTGCTTAAACAGATTAATTGGTTACAGAGACTCTTGTAATTAACTGAAGCTGAACTGCTAACTGAACTTCACCCTGTGTTGTCTGTTCCACCTAGCGTAAGAGCTTAGTCCAAAACAGTGGCCTCACACCAACTTTATTTAGCACTGAACACCACATATAAGGGTAGGATGTGTTGTTTTCTGAAGGAAGCAAAAAAAAAATTCAAGAGCACAGAGAAAAATCGAATCATATGCTATGAGGGAAAACTGAAGGAAAGCCAAGGGCTTTGCCCGGAAAAACTAAAGAGTGAGAGCATGCATAATTGCTGTCATCGAATACTTGAAGATTTGTCCAGTGGAAAAGATATTAGCAAGATTTTTCATAATCCAGGAAAATTCCAGAGGCAGAAGTTACAGATAGAAACTCTTTGAGAGTATTAAGAGTTTTCCATTTGTAGAGTTGACTCAAAGGGGAATGATTCAAGAGAATCATTTTTTATTTTGCTAGAGTGGGCCCACGGGAGCTGGATATCTGCTATCCCAGCATTAGAGAAGGGATTCATGTCCTGGGGAAAGGTTACGGAAGTTAACCTCAAAGGTAACTTTGATTCTGTATTTTAATTTTTTAAAAACTCCCTTCATGGCCAGTCTATTTAAATCTATCCAACACAGAGAATATTGTATATACACAGCAAATACTTTTTAACTGGGATGATTCTGAGAATGGCAATGACCAAGAGACAACTGAGTCCGGGAAGGACTATCACGCCTTAAACCAGAGGTCCTCAAACTACGGCCCGCGAGCCACATGAGTTGGTGTGAATTGTATTTGTTCCCGTTTTGTTTTTTACTTCAAAATAAGATATGTGCAGTGTAGACAGAAATTTATTCACAGTTTTTTTTTTTAAAACTATAGTCTGGCCCTCCAACGGTCTGAGGGACAGTGAATTGGCCCCCTATTCAAAACGTTTGAGGACACCTGCAAACTAACATCCTCCTCACTGGATAAACTGACCCAGATCGCAGCCAGCCACTCACTAGAAAGCCCAGCAATCAGGAGAAAAGAAAAAGGAAAAAACAGGGAATAGAGACTTAAGGAGTGATCCCAGCAACAAGCACTTTCCTGGGAAAGCTTCTGCTTAGCCCAAGTTAGCAATTTAAAGTGTCTTCTAAGCAGGCTGAGGAGGATTTATGCTCTCCACCCTGTGGGGTTTGAGAAATCATTAGAGACACAGGGTCACTCCCTACAAAGACCCAATAACAACAGAGTGATTCTGCCAGGGTGTGATCTGGGAGAGACACCTCCCCAATTCTGAGGATGGTCATAGGCAACAGTGAAAATAATCTTGAGGCGGAATCAACAGAAAAACTCTGGCAATATGAATAATCAGAGCATATCAACTCCCCCAAGGAACGACAAGATACATACAGCACAAGATCCCTTGCATAAGCAAATGGCTGTGATGTCAGAAGTTGAATTCAGAGTCTGGATAGCAACTAAGATCAGCACAGTGGAGGAAAAGATGGAATTAGAATTTCAAGCAGCAATCCAAAAGATGACCCAAAAGATGTCGCAAGAACTGAATGAATTCAAAGACAAAATGACCAAAGATTTTGACACATTGAGACAAGAAGTTGCAGCCCTCAAAGATCTGAGA
>CAUYRH010109463.1:0-14314 GCA_963574655.1 Perodicticus potto | reverse complement strand
TATAGAGTGTTCATACAGTGCATTTCAGCTTTCTATGATTATTTCCCTCCCTATACTGTGATTTATTTTAAAGTATGGTCTCCAGGTATTATAGGAAGTCAGAGTCTAGAGGCCTTTAACTACAAAGGAATCTATCTTGTGAACATAATTCTCATTACTGACAGCCACAAGGAAGGAGTTAACTTTACCCTGTATATCAGGGCACAGATAATTTACAGATGTGCCTAAATAAGTTGTAAAGATTTAGGCCAGTCAAAAATTAATAGGAGTTTCAGGTAGAGGTGCATGTCTAATGTTAAATCAGTAAAGATTTTATTTACTGCATTATTTTGATCACTGAAATAAAACCTATGAGATTCAAAAAAAACAAAACAAAAACAAAAACAAAAAATAGTCGGGCGTTGTGGCGGGCTCCTATAGTCCCAGCTACTTCGGAGGTGGAGGCAGGACAATTACTTGAGCCCAGGAGTTGGAGATTGCTGTACTTTATCCAGGACAACAGCTTGAGGCTCTGTCTCAAAAAATAAATAAATACAAGTCTTTTCTTTGCTTTCCCATCTCCTCCTGTTTGTTCTTCAGATTTCAACCCGAATGTCAAGTCCCAGAGAAGCCCTTTCTTGAGTCTGAGACTAGGTTACTTATAAGATAGGCATTTCCAATCCTTCTGACCTTGACTCACGGTAAGAAATATATTTCATATCATGAAATGGTTCACATACATGCAAATGTGGATTCTTGAACAAATAACCATCCCTATGTGCCATTCACTATTAAAAAGCACTAGGGATACAAAGTGAATAAGTCAAATAAAATCTCTTGCCTTGATGGAGCTTACATTCTGGTGATCCCGTTTCTGCCTTTGCCTCTCTTATAATTATTTTTGGCTGGGTACTGGGAGATTGCTTGAGCTTAGTTCAAGACCTGCCTGAGCAAAAGTGAGACCTGATCTCTACTAAAAATAGAAAAAGTAGATGGGTGCGGGGGCAAGGCCAGTAGTCCCAGCTACTTGGGAGGCTGAAGTAGGAGGATCACTTAAGCCCAGGAGTTTAAGGTTGCACTGAGCTACCATGAGGCCACAGCACTCTAGCCTTGGCAACAGAGTAAGACTCTGTCCCCCACCAAAAAACAAAATCCCATTCTCAATCCTCTAGTCAGATTGATCCTATTGATTGATCCTATCAAAACAGAAATCAGATCACGTCACTCTTTTGCTCAATACCATTCAATGGCCTCCTACATTCAGAGTCAAAACCAAAGGCCCTCCTACAAACTATAGGTCCTTACATAACCTGGCCCCCACAAACGGCCCTTTCCTCATCACCTGGTATTCCTCCCCTTCACTTCCATTTTGTCCCATTGGCCTTGTTTTTCTTCAAACAGGCCAGACACACTCAGGGCTTTTGTACTGACTATTCGTTCCGCCTAGACTGTTCTTCCTCCAAATATCCTTATGTCTCATTTCCTCAATTCTTTGAGGTCTCTAACCAAAAAGCACCTTCCCACAGAGGTCTTCCCTGATCACCCTTTGTAAAATTTTTATTTCTGCCCCAGACACTTTTTATACTCCTCCTCCTTGCCTTTTGTTTTTCGGTCTCTTGTCACCTACCATATCCTATATTTTACTAATTTGTTGTGTTTATTATCTATCTTTACTCTAGGAAGCACACTACATAAGAGTCTGGATTTATATGTTTATTCACTGATAATAAAAACTGGAACAAAAGTGTCACCAAATATCCTTAGTGTGATTTACTTTGATATTTTGTTATTTCTTTTGTTAAAAATCCTGACTAATGGCTCGGCGCCTGTGGCTCAACGGGCTAAGGCGCCAGCCATGTACACCTGAGCTGGCGGGTTCGAATCCAGCCCGAGCCCGCCAAACAACAATGATGGCTGCAACTAAAAAATGGCCGGGCGTTGTGGCGGGCATCTGTGGTCCCAGCTACTTGGGAGGCAGAGGCAAGAGACTCGCTTGAGCCCAGGAATTGGAGGTTGCTGTGAGCTGTGATGCCACGGCACTCTACCCAGGGTGACAGCTTGAGGCTCTGTCTCAAAAAAAAAAAAAAATCCTGACTAATTTCATCACCCACTTGTGGACACAGTTTAAATTACACTGACTTGGTTGGGTGCAGTGGCTCCTACTTATAGAACTCTGGGAGGCTAAGGCAAGAGGATTTCTTGGGGGCAGGAGTTCAAGACCAGCCTGAGCAAGAGCAAGATTCCATCTCTACAAAAAATAGAAAAATCAGTCACATATGGTGATATGTATGTGTAGTCCCAAGTACTTGAAGGCTGATACAGGGGAGGATCATTTTTGCCCAGGAGTTTGAGGTTCCAGGGAGCTATGGTGATGCCACTGCACTCTAACACGGGTGACAAAGTAAGACTCTGTCTCAAAAAAAAAGAGAGATTGGCTCGGCGCCTGTGACTAAATGGGCTAAGGCACCAGCCATGTACACCTGAGCTGGAGGGTTCGAATCCAGCCTGGGCCCGCCAAACAACAATGACGGCTGCAACCAAAAAAATGGCTGGGCGTTGTGGCGGGCGCCTGTAGTCCCAGCTACTTGGGAGGTGGAGGCAGGAGACTCTCTTGAGCCCAGGAATTGGGGGTTGCTGTGAGCTGTGATGCCACAGCACTCTATCCAGGGTGACAGCTTGAGGCTCTGTCTCAAAAAAAAAAAAAAAAAGATGATACTGCCTTAATGTAAGCTTTCATTGCATCTTATACATTTCTTTCATAGCATATCATGCCTCTGCACGCGCATGCATGTGTGTGTGTGTGTGTGTGTGTGTGTGTCTGTTTATTTATTCCTTGCCGCACTGTGAGTCCCACCAGGGGATGAGGAGTCAGGCTTGTCTTACTCAGAGCTGTCTTTCCAGCACCTACCATAGCACTGCAACAAATCAAGTCATGTGCAAACAGAAGTTAAAAGGGAGCAGGAACTATAAGCAGAAGCTAGTTACCAGGAAGACAATGAATAGAAACATAGAGGGAAGTAGAAACTATGACCCGGGAGACAGAGCTGTAGTTCAGTTCTAAGTCCTTAAGTCTCTTCATCCCCTTTCATTTAGGTGGGTTTTTGTTTTTTGAAACCAATGCTACAAAAATAACAGATGAATTGAACATCTTTATCGATCAGAGCATAACAATTCATAAACTTCACTAAGTAAATACCAGTAGTTTCTAAATTTTAGGAAAGTGTCATTGGATGAAGGGAGGGACTAACTATAGTCTGGAGATGGGGACTCACTTTGCTGTGCTGTTTAGCTCTGCCATTCAGGAAGGTCCCTGCCTGGCCACTTGCCCAGTCGGAAGGATGATCTAGAACAGCGATTCTCAACCTGTGGGTCCCGACCCACAGGAACTGTGTTAAAGGGCTGTGGCATTAGGAAGGTTGAGAACCACTGATCTAGAAGGTCTTAGGAAGATACTTTCAAAGGTAAATAGAACTCCTAGAACTCACTGGAATTCTCTCTCTTTCTCTTCCTCTCCCTCTTTCAAGTGTCCTCTCTTCTGGGAGGATTAGATAACACAGGCCTGATCCCAACTCAGGAAGATTACTAGGCTAGTAATCCAGGCCAGCTCAAGTTCAGGTACTCTGTCTTGCTCTTTTCCATTATAACACATTTCATTGCTCCAGACTTCATTTTACATAAGAATTGCAAAATCTTTACTTGGTGCCCATAGCACAGTGGTTACAGTACCAGCCACATATACTGAAGTTCCAACCGGCCTGGCCCACCCAACCATCAACAACTGCAACAAAAAATAGCTGGGCATTGTGGCAGGCGCCTGTAGTCCCAGCTACTTGGGAGGCTGAGAAAAGAGAATCGCTCAAGCCAAAGAGTTTGAGGTTGCTGTGAGCTTGACTTCACAACACTCTACACAGGGCAACATAGAGAGACTCTGTCTCAAAAAATAAGCATTCAAAATCTGAGATTCAAGATTGACTGTTCAGTGAGACAGTCTGACTTGCTAGATTCTATATTGGAGATGAGAGACAAAAACCCTACCTAGATAGGCCTGGTGTGGTAGCTCATGCCTGTAATCCTAACACTCTGGGAGGCTAAGGTGGAAGGACTGCTTGACCTCAGGAGTTTGAGACCAGCCTGAGCAAGAATGAAACTCCCGTCTCTACTAAAACAGAAAAGCTAGTCAAGCATTGTGGCATTAAAAGAAAGAAAAAACATGGAGCAACTTTTACTTTTCTTAGCCATTGTAAGTTACAAATCGGCTCGGCGCCTGTGGCTCAACGGGCTAGGGCACCAGCCACGTATACCTGAGCTGGCGGGTTCGAATCCAGCTCGGGCCGCCAAACAATGACGGCTGCAACCAAAAAATGGCTGGGCGTTGTGGCGGCGCCTGTAGTCCCAGCTACTTGGGAGGCAGAGGCAGGAGACTTGCTTGAGCCCAGGAATTAGAGGTTGCTGTGAGCTGTGATGCCACAGCACTCTATTCGGGGTGACAGCTTGAAGCTCTGTCTCAAAAAAAAAAAAAGAAAGTTACAAATCATGACTTACAGGAAAATATAAAAGATGAAAAATATAAAAGTCTTATCAAGTGAGTATAGAATTAAGTGCCAATAGCCTGAGTAAATTCTGGTTGGCGAGGCAGATGCCACAACACTCTAGCCTGGGCTACAGAGTAAGACTCTGCCTCAAAATAAATTGATAAATAATAAAAATAAAAATAATAAAAGAAATGGAAAAATATATATAACATAAGCTTCATAATCTTTTTCCTTTTTTATTGATTTAGGGATGAGGTCTCTGTTGCTCAGGCTGCAGTGGTTCATGGTACAGTCATAGCTCACTGTTACCTCACATTTCTGGGCTCAAACAGTCCTCCTCCCTTAGCCTCCTGAATAGTTGGGATTTTAGGCACATGCCAACATCCCTATTTTCTATTTTTTTTTTTAAGATATGGGGTCTCATTATGCTGACTGGTTTTGAACTCTTGGCCTCAACCAATCCTCCCACCTTGGCATCCCAAAGTGCTGGAATTACAGGCATAAGCCACTACACTTGGCCTGTTTACTATATTTAAGTACCTTTAAATCTGTAAGGCAATATCTTTCTTTTTGATTTCTGAAAGCGGGCGGCTCCTGTGGCTCAAAGGAGTAGGGTGCTGGCCCCATATGCCGGAGGTGGTAGGTTCAAACTCAGCCCCGGCCAAAAACTGCAAAAAAAAAAAAAAATACTAGTTGATTTCTGAAAGCAAAAATTGGGGTGTAATATAGAGTTGCTATTTATCCCATCAATAAAAAAAACTTGGTGGTGGGGGAGGGAATCTTGCCCTTCTCCAGACCAGAATGGTTCTGTTCATTAGTTTGCTCCTAGCCACTGCAATTCCAAAGTCTCTGCAGGCCAGGTGAGGAGAGAAACCCTTAAGAAGGCTGGGTATCATGTATGAGACTCCATCAATGAATATAAATTGACTTGAATAATAACAATAGACTCATTATAAGCTTCACTTCACCCAGCCAGGAAAGCATAAACAGTGAGCTCTTACAGTGTCTTACTCCCATGAGACAGCAGCAGAACCGCTCTCAGGCTTACTCCAGAGTCACCCAGGAATCCAGCAGCCTCTTAGGATCGACCATATCTGAAAATCAAATGGATGATTCTCATACCACTTGACCTTCTAAAGTAGTATTAGATATCCCCCAGTAACATATCTAGACCTAACATGGCTTTGTATGAGGGTCACTATAAAAGCTTTGAGACAGAGTGTGTCATGGTCCATTATTTCACTTCCAGGACACAGTCAAGAGTGTCCTGTGCAAGCTTCAACTTGCTGGGCACATCAATGTTGATGGGAGGGCTTCATTTGTTTATGCTCACATGGATATTACATGTCTTGATTTTTGTGTATCTCAAAATTTTCATAATGACCCACATATTTATCTCTGACCATCTTTTAAGCTGAGCATTAAGGTTCAAAAAAATGTGTCAGGCACTATGCTACATACTTTTGCTTACATTACATTTAACATTCTCACCATTTGTGAGAGCCCTAATGTTATGTGGTTCTAATTGATAAATGTACTTTATACTCTAAGAAATTTTCAGGCCAGGCAAGGTGGCTCATGCCTATAATCCTAGCACTCTGGGAGGCCGAGACCTTTGGATCCCATGAGCTCAGAAGTTCAAGACCAGCCTGAGAAAGACTGAGACCTCATCTCTACTACAAATAGAAAAACTAGTTGGGCATAGGAGGCTGAGGCAAGAGGAGTGTTCAAGCCCAAGAGTTTGAGGTTGCTGTGAGTTATGATGCCACAGCACTCTACCCAGGGTAACAATGAGACTCTGTCTCAAAAAGAAAAAAAAAATAGAAGAAGAAATCTTCAAATTTATCCACATTCTTTTTTTTTTCAAAATATATAAATCTTGGGGCGGCGCCTGTGGCTCAGAGGAGTAGGGTGCTGGCCCCATATGCCAGAGGTGGCAGGTTCAAAACCAGCCCAGGCCAGAAACTGCAAAAATTAAAAAATAAAAATAAAAATAAAAAAAGAAAACGGGAAATTATAAAAAAAAACCAAAAAAACAACAAAATATATAAATCTTATAAACAATTAAAAAAGAAGAAATATTTCAATATCATTCTACTTGATCTGGCTACACCTGATACTGAAACTGGAGAAAATATATTGTTATAAAGTGAAATTACAAACATGTTTCACTTGTAGATGAGGATGCAATATCCTAAACAACATATTGACAAGTTAAATTAAAAAATTAATGTTTAAGTAATATACTTTGGTCAAAATGGAATCCAATTTAGATGAAAGTTAGTCACTATTTTCTTTTCTTTCCCTTGCCCCCTCCCTCCTTCTCTGTCTGCTCTCTCCTTCCCCCATGCCCCACTGTGTCATTGATAGTCACTAATTGTCCTCAAAACAAAGTTGAATACATAGGATTCATGCTTTTCCATTCCTGTGATGTTTCACTAAGAATAATATGTTCCACCTCCATCCAAGTTACTACAAACGCTGCAAAGTCTCCATTATTTTTGATGGCTGAGTAATATTCCAAGATACATATACTACAGCTTACCAATCCATTGCTGGGTTAAAGGATATTTAGGCTGTTCCCACACTTTAGCAATTGTAAATTGGGCATCAATAAACAGCCTAGTACAAATATCCTTATAATAAAAGCTTTTTTTTTCCTTCTGGATAGATGCCCAGCAATGGGATTGCAGGATCAAACGGGAGGTCTAGGTTGAGTTCTTTGAGCTTTCTCCATACTTCCTTCCAAAAAATTTGTATTAGTTTGCAGTCCCACCAGCAGTGTAAAAGTGTTCCTTTCAGCTTGGCGACTGTGGCTCAACAGGTTACAGCGCCAGCCACATACACCTGAGCTGGCGGGTTCGAATCCAGCCTGGGCCCACCAAACAACAATGAGGGCTGCAACCAAAAAATGGCCAGGCGTTGTGGAAGGCACCTATAGTCCCAGCTACTTGGGAGGCAGAGGCAGGAGACTCGCTTGAGCCCAGGAATTGGAGGTTGCTATGAACTGTGATGCCACAGCACTCTATCCAGGGTGACAACTTGAGGCTCTGTCTCAAAAAAAAAAAACAAAGAAAAAAAGTGTTCCTTTCTCCCCACATCTGCGCCAGCATCTGCAATCATGAGGTTTTGTGATATAGGCCATTCTCATAATACCAACATCCTACTTTCAAGACCTGGAAAAAATGATTCTGCGCTTTGTATGGAACCAGAAAAAAACTCGTATAGCTAAGGCAGTTCTTAGTAATAAAAACAAAGCCGGGGGTATCACCATACCAGATTTTAGGCTGTATCCACATTCTTTTTTTTTTTTTTTTTTTGAGACAGAGCCTCAAGCTGTCACCCTGGATAGAGTGCCGTGGCATCTCAGCTCACAGCAACTTCCAATTCCTGGGCTCAGGTGAGTCTCTTTGCCTCTGCCTCCCAAGTGGCTGGGACTACAGGCGCCCGCCACAACACCCGGCCTTGTTGTTTTTTTTTTGGTTGCAGCTGTCATTGTTGTTTGGCGGGTCCAGGCTGGATTTGAACCCGCCAGCTCAGGTGTACGTGGCTGGCGCCTTAGCCCGTTGAGCCACAGGTACCGAGCCTCCACACTCTTATAAATAAAATTATTCAGCTTTCTCCAGTGAAATTTCTTTTCTTTTCTTTTTTTTTTTTTTTTTTTTTTTGAGACAAAGCCTCAAGCTGTCACCCTGGATAGAGGGCCGTAGCATCACGGCTCACAGCAACCTCCAATTCCTGGGCTCAAGCGAGTCTCTTGCCTCCGCCTCCCAAGTAGCTGGGACTACAGGCGCCCGCCACAATGCCCGGCCTTTTTTTTTTTTTTTGGATGCGGCCATCATTGTTGTTTGGCAGGCCCGGGCTGGATTCGAACCTACCAGCTCAGGTGTACGTGGCTGGCGCCTTAGCCTATTGAGCCACAGGTGCCAAGCCAGTGAAATTTCAATTATATGAATTTCAAACAACTTACGTAGATACACCACCTGCAATAAGGGGGGACTTAACTTCCAACTCTGTGTGAACTGGGCATAGTGACTTCTTTCCAAAGGGTATGGTATAAGAAGGAGGGAAAAAGAATACCTTTTCAGTGGAGAAACATGAAAACACTGTGTCAGCTAGATAAATGAGATCAACATGACCAGTGAGAAATCAGTTGATAAATGTGGCCTTAATATGACGTGATAAATATAGCACTTTACTTCTGTGGTCTTCTAAAATCCTGTAGCTTTAGTACAATCATGAGGGGAAAAAAAACATATCTCAAGAGGGATATGCTACCTAATTAACTACTACTCCTCAAAACTGTCAACACTTCAAAAACAAGGAAATATCTAAGAAAGTGTTCTGGGGGAACACTATAAGAGGAACCTAAGGGTATTTAATAACTAAAGGTAATGTGATATGTTTAATGAAATCCTGGGACAGAAAAAGGACTAAGAAAAAAACAAAACAAGTAAGAAATATGAATAAACCATGGACTTTAGTAAATAATAATGTATTGATATTGGTTTATCAATATTAACAAATACACTAGATCGGGCAGCGCCTGTGGCTCAAAGGAGTAGGGTGCTGGCCCCGTATACTGGAGGTGGAGGGTTCAAACCTGGCCTCAGCCAAAAAAAAAAAAAAACAAAAAACCAAATACACTAGATCAATATAAGATGTCTATAATAGTGGAACTGGATATGGAGTATACAGCAACCCTGTACTATCTTATCAATTTTTCTGTCAATGTAAAACTGTTCTTATTATTTTTTTAAAGTTTAAAAATAAAAGTATATTATTTTTAAAAAGTTTTCAGTTATAATAAAATCATATTATTCATACATTGAATCATACTTTTTGTTCAGCTAAAATAGTTTTAGGAAGCTAACATTTGTTAGTATTTAAATTTATGCTGCAGTTAGATTTTCTTCTATTTAATTCTCATTTAACCAAACTGGAAGAAGCAACTGATTTAATTAATTTATGGTAGCCTCTGGATATTAAAATTACGTATAATACTGAATGTTTCTTTCAATTTATTTTATTTAACGAAATAACCAGAAGCATACAGACGTCTATAAAATTTTCAGTGAGCTATTTCAAATGGAAGAGAGATAGGGTATTCATCTTACACATAAAAAGGATATTCCAGAATTGATCTATAATAAAATTAAAACATCCTTTGAAGTTTTATAAAACTATATGTTAAAATAGACTCTCTGGGCTGGGTGCAGTGGCTCAACACTATAATCCTAGCACTCTGGAGGTTGAGGTGGGAGGATCACTTGAGCTCAGGAGTTGGAGACCAGCCTGAGCAAGAGCCAGACCCTACCTCTACTAAAAATAGAAAAAAACTGCCCAGGCCAAGTGCCCCATGCCTGTAATCCCGGCATTCTGGGACGCTGAGGCGGGAGGATTATTTGAGCTCAGGAATTCCAGATAAGCCTGAGCAAGAAGGAGACCCTACCTCTACTACAAACAGAAAGAAAGAAAGAAAGAAAGAAAAGGAATTAGGTAGTGGTGGTAAGAAGATGTCAGGCGAGGACAAGCAGCAGGAGCAAACTATCGCCGAAGACCTGGTCGTGACCAAGTATAAGATGGGGGGCGACATCGCCAACCGGGTACTTAGACTTTTGGTGGACGCATCCAGTTCAGGTGTATCAGTACTGAGCCCGTGTGAGAAAGGAGATGCCATGATTATGGAAGAGACAGGGAAAATCTTCAAGAAAGAAAAGGAAATGAAGAAAGGTATTGACTTTCCCACCAGCATTTCAGTAAATAACTGTGTATGTCACTTCTCCCCTTTGAAGAGTGACCAGGACTATATTCTCAAGGAAGGTGACTTGGTAAAAATTGACCTTGGGATCCATGTGGATGGCTTCATTGCCAATGTGGCTCACACTTTTGTGGCTGATGTAGCTCAGGGGACCCAAGTAACAGGACGGAAAGCAGATGTCATTAAGGCAGCTCACCTTTGTGCTGAAGCTGCCCTATGCCTGGTCAAACCTGGTAACCAGAATACACAAGTGACAGAAGCCTGGAACAAAGTTGCTCACTCATTTAATTGCACACCAATAGAAGGTATGCTGTCACATCAGTTGAAGCAGCATGTCATCGATGGAGAAAAAACTATTATCCAGAATACCACAGACCAGCAGAAGAAGGAGCATGAAATAGCTGAATTTGAGGTACATGAAGTATATGCTGTGGACATTCTCGTCAGCTCAGGAGAAGGCAAGGCCAAGGATGCAGGACAGAGAACCACCATTTACAAACGAGACCCCTCTAAACAGTATGGCCTGAAAATGAAAACCTCACATGCCTTCTTCAGTGAGGTGGAAAGGCGTTTTGATGCCATATCATTTACTTTAAGAGCATTTGAAGATGAGAAAAAGGCTCGGATGGGTGTGGTGGAGTGCGCCAAACATGAACTGCTGCAACCATTTAATGTTCTCTATGAGAAGGAGGGTGAATTTGTTGCCCAGTTTAAATTTACAGTTCTGCTCATGCCCAATAGCCCCATGCGGATAACCAGTGGTCCCTTTGAGCCTGACCTCTACAAGTCTGAGATGGAGGTCCAGGATGCAGAGCTAAACGCCCTCCTCCAGAGTTCTGCAAGTCGAAAAACCCAGAAAAAGAAAAAAAAGAAGGCCTCCAAGACTGCAGAGAATGCTACCAGTGGGGAAACATTAGAAGAAAATGAAGCTGGGGACTGAGGGGGTCTCATCTCCCCAGCTTGCTGCTCCTGCCTCATCCCCTTCCCACCACACCCCAGGCTCTGTGAAGTGCAGTTCATCTTTTCCACCCAGGACGGCCAGCAGAGCAGGGTCTCTCTGCCCCTATCCCAGTCCCCCAACCCACCCCCACTTCCAACAACAACCAGCTCGAACTGACTCTGGTTTTGGGAGGCAAGGCTTCCCAGCCACCGAAGACTACTTTAGAAAAGAAGAAATTGAATAATAAAATCAGGAGTCCAAAAAAAAAAAAAAAAAGAAAGAAAAAAGAAAAAAAAGGAATTAGCACAAAGTATGATTACAATCCAGTCTAAGTAAATAAAAATAAATAACAGATTCTCTCACTTTGTAATATCTAGCACCTTTTATCTGTGCATTCAAGCAGTTCAGAAGCACCTTGTGGTACATTAATAGTGACACTTCCTAAGTGGAAGAAGTGAATGAGTCAGATGACTTATACCAGATTCTTCATGAGTCAGAGATACAACTGTTCCATGGAGTTTTTACTCATCAGTCCCAAAGTAATGGTCAAGAGAATTATTTAAACATAAACCTCTGAAGTCATAAATAGAAAATGTTTAGGCTCAGCGCCTGTGGCTCAAGTGGCTAAGGCGCCAGCCACGTACACCCGAGCTGACGGGTTCGAATCCAGCCCAGGCCTGCCAAACAACAATGATGGCTACAACCAAAAAATGGCTGGGCGTTGTGGCGGGTGCCTGTGGTCCCAGCTACTTGGGAGGCAGAGGCAGGAGACTCGCTTGAGCCCAGGAATTGGAGGTTGCTGTGAGCTGTGATGCCACAGTACTCTATCCAGGGTGACAGCTTGAGGCTCTGTCTCAAAAAAAAAAACAACAAAGAAAATGTTTAAAAATAGCCATTTTCCTATTAAATTTTTAAAAATTTTCCTATTTATTTTCAACAGCATGTTGAAAACAAAACTTGGAAGGGTTCAAATACCTAAAGACACTGCTAAAATGCAATGTGAATATACAGTTCTTACCCTTTAAAAATATATACTGATGTCTATTGCATTTGTGATAATATTAGGAGTAAAGAGTACTGGCCTAAGCTACTTAAAGCTT
This sequence comes from Perodicticus potto, assembly GCA_963574655.1. NCBI lineage: Eukaryota > Metazoa > Chordata > Mammalia > Primates > Lorisidae > Perodicticus > Perodicticus potto. Next base: position 2,002 of record CAUYRH010109463.1, on the reverse strand, counting down.
ATGTCCTATACCAAGATTGTTTTTTTCTATTTGGTGCCTACAGAGGAAGTAGTGTATTAGACAGTTTTCTATTAATTCTGTCTTTACTTTTCTTTTTTGTAGTTTTTGGCCAGGGCTGGGTTTGAACCCACCACCTCCCGTATAGGGGGTCGGTGCCCTACTCGTTTGAGCCACAAGTGCCGCCCCTGTCTTTACTATTTTTGTTTCATTGCTTCTGAGATAACCATCTTGTAAATAAACAAATAACATTGTAGCAGTAAACATAATTATGAAATTATTCAATGTCATAAACTAAGAACACCTGACTGCAGAATTTTTGCTGCTCTTATCTTTAGTGAGAGTTTCTTGAGAACACGTAAAAAATTATTGATGCAAAAATAAAGCATCAATATTTTGTATACAGTTCTAAATCTTTATCTTTACAAAAACTAGTTCCACATATACTGAAAACTAGGTTAGGCCTCCACAATCTTGTTTTCAACTTATGAAATACAAGATTGTGCTAGTAAAAGGCAGGCAACCCATTGAAAGCAGTGTGATTTTTAAAAATGAGTAATAAGTAGAAAAATATTTGATATGAAGCACACTGGGAAAAAATACATTAACACATGTCATCCAATAATTCTAGAAACGCATGACATTGTCAGAGGAATCTCTAACCTTGATGGTGGAGGCCTTGAGGGCAATAATAATTGTGTGTCAAGCAAATAGCAGATTCTAATCAAATTCCCGGTTGCCTGGTTACAGTGCTTCATAATGAAAAAATGAAAACACCGTTCTTATTAGTATATGCTCTGTTCACACAAATTTATAGTGACAGAACTAATAAAATCCTGGGACTTTGCCCTAAGAGTACACATAGTTTAGCATAAAGTAAGACCTTGTTGAATCCAGCAAAGTGGGATTAACTCTAAGAAATATACAAAAGCCCTCATCAGAAAGATAGCTTATTGTGGACACATAGTATGTACCCTGAGGATAATATCTTACTTATAGCTTCACTATACCACCCTTCACAGGGTCCCTGTAGGGAACTCATTATGGGAGGACCATGTACACTCCTTCACATTGACCTCATAAATAGTCTCCTCCTGTGGACTCAAAGACAGACCTGCATCATCAAGGAAAGTTCAATTTCACTAAATGTCTCTTTAAATTAATTTTCCATTTAAGAAACCAATTTCCGGCTCGGCACCTTGGCTCAATGGGTTAAGGCACCAGCCACGTACACCTGAGCTGGCGGGTTCGAATCCAGCCCGGGCCCACCAAACAACAATGACGGCTGCAACCAAAAAATGGCCGGGCATTGTGGTGGGCGCTTGTAGTCCCAGCTACTTGGGAGGCGGAGGCAGGAGACTCGCTTGAGCTCAGGAGTTGGAGGTTGTTGTGAGCTGTGATGCCATGGCACTCTATCCAGGGTGACAGCTTGAGGTACTGTCTCAAAAAAAAAAAAGAAAAAGAAAAAAAGAAACCAATTTCCATATCCAAGCAAATGACCCATTAATTGTGTTAAAAGAAGGGGCAGCACCTGTGCCTCAAAGGAGTAGGGCGCCGGCCCCATATGCCGCAGGTGGCAGGTTCAAACCCAGCCCTGGCCAAAAACTGCAAAAAAAAAAAAAAATATATATATATATATGTGTGTGTATAAATATATATATATATATATATAGTGTCAAAAGAAAAACATTAGGTTCGGCGCCTGTGGCTCAACAGGCTAAGGCGCCAGCCACGTACACCTGAGCTGAGGGGTTCGAATCCAGCCCAGGCCCGCCAAACAACAATGACGGCTGCAACTAAAAATGGCCGGGCTTTGTGGCGGGTGCCTGTGGTCCCAGCTACTCGGGAGGCTGAGGCAGGAGAATCGCTTGAGCCCAGGAGTAGGAGGGAGGTTGCTGTGAGCAGTGATGACATAGCACTCTACCCAGGGTGACAGCTTAAAAAAAAACCTGCTCTGTCTCAAAAAAAAACCCAAACCCCCCCCCCCAAAAAAAAAAAAAAAAAG
>CAUYRH010109462.1:0-14382 GCA_963574655.1 Perodicticus potto | reverse complement strand
CTCTTTCATGTTTACATGGGATGGAGCTGGAACATATTCTTCTTAGCAAAGTATCTCAAGAATGGAAGAAAAAGTATCCAATGTACTCAGCCCTACTATGAAACTAATTTATAGCTTTCATATGAAGGGTATAACCCAATTATAGCACAAGAATATGGGGAAAGGGTCAAGGAAGGGGAGGAAAGGGGGGAGGATGGGTGGAGGGAGGGTAATTGGTGGGACCACACCTACGGTGCATTTTACAAGGATACATGTTAAATCTACTAAGGGTAGAATATAAATATCTTGACACAATAACTGAGAAAATGCGGTGAAGGGCATGTTAAACAATTTGATAAAAGTATTTCAAATTGTATATAAAACCAGCACATTCTACCCCATAATTGCATTAATGTATACAGCTATGATTTAATTAAAAAACAAAGAAAGAAAGAAAGAATGAGGAAACCCAGCAGTGGGGACTGGCCTGCCAGGTCCTAGCTGAAGGCTGATCCCCCGGACAGTGGGGCAGACAGTGAGAAGTGTGCCCTGCTTCCCTCAGGCTGGGCTCCAGACAGCCTGAACCCCAGGGAGAGCCTAGTATGTCCAGCTAAGAGATGCTGGAAAAGGGAGAGACAGGGGCCGAGTCCCCAACACTCTGCATCCCAGGCCTTGGAGAGGCTGCGGTGCTGTCTTAGGGTCCTTCCAGCATTGAATGTGCCCCATGACCCCGAGGCTGTCATGGAATCACACTGGGGGTTACTGCTATTTGCCTCATGGACTTCCTTGGGTTCTCAGACCCATGACCAGAGTTGAGACAATTCATAGTTCACTAGTGCACATTTCTATATGTCTGGGCTTGAAATGTATGAACTTATCTGGTAATTGACACTATTTTTTTCCTGAGAAGTTGTTCTCAGTGGTACACCTCACCATCAATGGCATCCTGAATTGAGGAATCAAAAATCAGTCACTTGCAAATCTGGCTGCTCCTCAGAATGCCCTTAGGAGCACCTGAAAACCTCACATCCCAAAACCCCACTACCAGGTTACCATCAGGGGTAAACTGGAGTCCAGGACTCTATACATGTATGTATGTTTTATATCTCCCCACAGTATTAACAAGAAAAGCTAAGGCCTTCAGTGTATTCTATAGCCTGTGTAAGAAGGTTCCACTGCCTTGTCACTTAACCCTAAAGCAGTCCTACAAGGGTAGTGTCACTGTTCCCATCTTTATGAACAGGAAACCGAGGCCCAAGGAGGTTGCAATTTGCCAGCTCACTAATGGTAGAGAGAGTGGGGGCTGTGAAGCCCATGTTCTTTACATCCCATGGTGCCAGCCACACTCACACCCTTGATCAGGAGGGAGAGCTGAAAAGTGGCTTCTGAAATGATCTGATGTCCCAGTCTGGCAGCAAGAACCAGAAGTGGAGCAGAGAAGCCCCCAAGGAGATTCAGATTCTCTCAGAGGTCTCCCCAGTGAGGCCAGGACCCGTCTGGCCAACCCACCTAGAGATCTTCTCCTCTACGAGACAGAAGGAAGGCTGAGATGTGGCCCTGCCCTCAAGGTGCTTCCAGGCTGGTTGGGGACAACCACAGTAAAAAACAAAAGGCACTCCTTCCAGATGCCACAAAAATGGGACAATGTGTGTGTCTAAGGCTGCAGGGGAGAGAGCTTTCCAGGAGCCACAGTGCGTCCTCAGACTCCAGTCCGCCCTTTGAGAGAGCGTCGCCTGGTGTCAGAAGCTACAGACACTTTGGGTGCCTTTGGATCTTATACAACCTCTCAACATAGGTCTCGTTAACCCCATTTTACAGATGTCCTGGATCATGCCATTGGTAACAGTCAAGCTGGCCTTGAACCTGGTCTGCCTGCCTTTCGAAGCCCACACCCCTTCACCCACACCATGCCCTCACACACACGCGCTCCCGTGTCTTATCTACTGTCTACATAGGCAATAGTATTTTGGAGAAAGCAACAGAGAACACACCGCCAGGTGCATTCAGAGAAGCTAAACTAAATCTTCCATAATCCTCCCAGGGTATTTTATTGCTTGCCAAGAGAACGGATTTTTGTGAGCTTTGTGGGTTTTTTTGTTTGTTTGGTTTTTGTTTTTTAATGAGGAATCGGGTTAAAACGTAAAGCAAACAAGTTGTAGCACGCGAGATTTATTCTGTACCTGGCAAGCAGCTTCATTCGGAAAAGGGGTGGCACTGAAAAAGCGTTTTGACTCTCAGTACCGGCCCCAGCACCAGGAAGCCTGCTTTTTGGCATTGGGTTAGGCCACACGGGGAACAGAAAGGTTAACAAATGCCAGTCAGCCAAGGACTCTACCAGGCCCCCAAATGTGCCAGGCACTTCTCTTCATTCACCTAACAGACGTGCACCCCAACACCTATAAATCAGGTCCCAGGCTGAGAGGTCACAAGAGTTAAACAATGTTAAGAAAACGATAACGAAATGGAGATGTAGGACCAGGGCTCTGAAGATTAAGGAAGATTTTCTTTCACATGTAGATGAGGGGGAAAGATGTCCCCACAGAGGGCATAAGAGCAACGTGAGGCAAGCTGCCGGGCACAGGGCAGTGGTGACAGTCATGTGGCTGGAGTGAAACTGGGGGTGGGTTGAGGGTTATACTTGGGGAATGAGTCCTAGATTGATGAGCTGTCATCTGGGTGTTTTTTTTTTTTAATTCCTGCTTGCGCACAGACTGATTTATTTCAGAATCCAGCTTAATTGCTATTTTAATTATATGCTTACGCCCTGCAACATTTTCAAATGGGAGCAGGTACGTGAAATGAGGTAATGCGGGAGAAAGCGCTCAGAGAGCTGTGAAGCGTCAGACCTGCTGTTGCGAGGGCTGGTGTGTGTTGCTCTAAGATTCCTGAGGCGTGTCCCTTGGTTCCTTCCTGTAGGATTTACTGAGCCCTGCTAGATGCGCAGGGGGGCCAAGGAGCTGGGAGGGCCGACGGGGCTGGGGCAGTGAAGGGGACACACGCAGAGCTTCCCCAAACCCTCACCTTGGTGCCACCCACATGACCGAGCGACGATGCTAATGTCAGTTGTCACCCCAGTAGGGAGGTGCTGAGACCAGACAGACACTGGTCTCTGCCTGGAGCCCTCGAGGAGCTGCGCTCTAGACCTCTCATCTGCAGCACCCAGAGATAACGGTGATGCCCCACAGCGAGCTCGGCAGAAACTCTCCCCTCACATCTGCCTCGTTCACGTGGACCTGCTTCCCAGGGCAAGATGGGGCAGGAGCTGCAAGGAGCCCGAAGGAGAGTGTGCGGACCCTCCCAGAACTCTGAGTTCTGATCTGAGCTCGGCCCCTGGCCTTGCCTGTGTCAGTGAACAGTACTTCACAGACTTGACTTCCTCTCCTGCCGAATAAAAAAGACTGCCAAGGAAACCCCAAGTCCCAGCTCCCCCACAGTCAATACCAAATGCTGTACGCTTTTATTCATTGTGTGAATACAGATTGGCCACCTAGTATCTGAAGGCAGTGCACAGTGCACTAGGCTATAAGGAATTTTTTTAAGTAAAAGATTTAAAAAATGATAATAAGACATAGCCCCTTAGAATTGATGCAGAATTCTAGCCAAGTTGAAAATATGAATATTTCATTTCTTAAAGCCAGCGGTTTACCTGGTGTATTTTGAGACACACAGACAAACCATTACAAAGCTGTGCTGCAAATGCTGTGATAAGTCTGCATTTTAGAACAAGACTGCATACCAAAATCCATAGCTCCTGAAGTCCATGGTATAAAACGGCATAATATTTGCATATAACCCACACACATCCTCCTGCGTATTTTAAATCATCTCTAGATTACTTACAATGCCTAATACAATGCAAATGCTATGTAAACAATTGTTATACTGCATTGGTTTTGTTTTTTTTTTTTCTTCGTATTTTAAGCCAGTGGTCGGTTGAATCCACAGATGTGGAGCCCTCAGACATAAAAGGTTGCCCAGGCCAGGCACGGTGGCTCAGACCTGTAATTCTAGCACTCTGAGAAGTGGAGAAGAGGGAATTGTTTGAGCTGAGAAGTTTGAGGCCAGCCTGAGCAAGAATGAAACCTTACTTCTATTAAAAATAGGAAAACTAGCTGGGCATAGTGGTAGGCAACTGCAGTCCAGCTACTTGGGAGGCTGAGGCAGGAGGATGGCTTGAGCCCCAGAGTTTAAGGTTGCTGTGAGTTAGGCTGAAGCTACAGAACGCTAGTCCGAGCAAGAGAGTGAGACTCTGTCTTGAAAAAAAAAATAATAATAATAATAAAGGGCTGCCTAGAGTGAGTGTTCAGTAAACATTTGCTGAACTAATAGAGATCGTAAGAACAAAGTTTTGCAGGCGAGGTACCCAGCCAATAGGTGAGGCCAAAAAAGACCTCAGGGAGGCTGACAGTCGCGTCCCTTGGATCCACTATGGAGGGAAACCCGGGCTGAAGGAGCGGCTAGAGGGAGGCTCACTAGGGAGTGAGAGGCAGAGGGCAGAGGACGCAGCGCACGCTGCCTCCCGTGGTCGAGGGGGATGAGGTGCTGTGATTTCTGCGCTGCCTATGCCTGGGTGAGGGAAGGTGTTTTCAGGGCCGGAGGTGGGGGTGGCAGATCCAGCCCCCACTCACACAGAAGTATTTGCAAACACGGACAGTTGGCTACACCTGCCTGTCAAGAGGCCCCTGCTCGCTCCTCACTGTCACTGCATCCTGGGCTACCTCATGTGACAGGAGCACAGCAGAATGAAGCCCTAAATGGCCTCTTCCATCTCCTTCCTATAACGTCCGGACGTAATCATCCTGTCAGGCACCGGTCTGCAGGCAGAAGAATGAGTTTTCCCAAGGCCAGTTCCATCAACCCACTTCTTTTCCATACAGAATTCTAGTCAGGTTCAAAAAGAGTATAATTGCATTTTTGAGGGGCTGGGAGACAACCTTGCAGAACTGCTTTAGGAGACAACTGATAATGTAGGTGGCACACGGTGGGGAGAAGAGCCCTAGCTTTGATGGGAGCTGGAGCTCGGTCTGACTCTGAGCTCAACTCCCCTAGGTCTGGGGCAACTCACAGAACATCTCCAAGCTCAATCTCTTGTCCGAGTGAAGCATTTGGAAAGGTGATGCGACCTCCAGCAGAGGGGACAGATCACAGAACGCTGAGGAACTGAGGGACAAGTTGTAAGCAGCAGCTTTAAAAGCCCACTGTATGAGTCGGGGCCTAGTAAGAGAGCAGGTGGCCCTGAAATGAGATCATTCCAGCACAGTTTATGAAAGGGATTGTGTGTGGAGGTGTGGGCAGGGTAGACAGAGACCTGGGAATAGTGCAGAACTCTGCAGCTGACAGCCTGGCACCCTTACCATGCTGAAGGGGTGAGGGCTGGGCGCAGGTGCAGAGAGGAGTGTGTGCAGACTACTTTCTGATGGGAGGTGTGACCTTCAGTGAGGGGTACAGCCCACAGCGAGGGAACCAAGGGGAAAACTACGCCCAACTCCCATCTCCTGCCAGGGAGACTCACTGGCCACAGTCAAGGGGACACTGAAGGTAAGTGCCCTCTGCTACAGTCTCCTGGGGGCAGAGCAGGGTGGAGAAGGGCAAGAGACTGATCTGTAGGGACAAGCGTAAGGTACCCAGCACGCACCGTGGAGCAACTCACAAAGAGCCAACTCTGAACACCCCCTCAAACGAGGGCCCAGAAAGTTAGATCGTGATTGTCCCAACCACAGAAGGTCTTCCCTGCCCTCCTGTGCCCTGCACACCTGAGGGGGTCAGGAACTGCAGCTGGAAGTCAGGAAAGCTGAGGACGCAGCGAGGGTTAAACAGCAGGAAAATAGACACCGGGCTGTGCCTCCTTCCCCACCCCAGGCTGCAGTGACAGACAGAGCCAGGACTCCACACAGCAGGAGTTTGTTTCTTGCCCATGTAACAGGGCAGGGAAGTTCCAGGGTTGGGGAGCAGTGAAGGGGGCTCTGCTCCATCCGCACAGACCGGGCTGACGATCTTTAACACAGCGTCTGGCGGCACCTGGAGATGGCTGCTGTCTCCGCCTACTGCAGAGAGGACAGCACGGAGGGGCCCGTGTGGGGAGGTTTGCAGGAGCAGGCCTGGAAAGGAAGCACACATCTTCTCTTCAGTCTATTGGCCGGGCCTCAGTCACAAGGCCACTTCCAACTGCAAGGGTGACAGCAGCCCAGCTGGCCAGCTGCGTGATCAGAACCTTTATTATGATGGAAAATAGGGGGGAGATTCTCAGGGACAGTGGCCAGTCTTTGTTACAGGGAAATTTTAAATCCTGGATTTTGCTGCTACACAGAGTGGACCTTTAAATTACCAAAAGGATTTGTTCTGCAATTAAAAGTTATAAGATCACTTTTATTATCTGACAGTGGTAGAAATGGCCAAGAGGTCTGCCCTTGATTTTATCAAAGGAACAGAAAAGTACTAGGTGGAGAGGTCTGAACAGGCTTGAAGAACAGTTTGAACAACAGTTTGAACGTTGTTTGTTTATAATGTAGGGATTCCCACTTTCCCAATATGCCAGTTGTTCTGTGATCAGAATATGAGTTAGATTTCCTTCTCTCTCTTTCTAATTCTCTGAGAGACATCTTCTCGACTTCTTATAACAAATGTTACTTTCAAATGCAGAAAAACAAAGTATAAAAAAAAATTGGGGGCTGGGCACCCGTAGCTCAGTGGTTAGGGTGCCCGCCACATGCTCCAGGGCTGGCGGGTTCAAACTCGACCCGGGCCTGCTAAACAAAAAAAAAAAATAGCGAGGCGTTGTGGTGGGCGCCTGTAGTCCCAGCTACTCAGGAGGCTGAGGCAAGAGAATCGCCTGAGGCCAAGAGTTTGAGGTTGCTCTGAGCTGTGATGCCACAGAACTCTACTGGGGGTGACAAAGTGAGACTCGGTGTCAATAAAAAATAAATAAATAAACTTGAAGTCAATGAAATTCCCTAATCTTCCTCTTTGATTGTATTGGGTTTTTCATTGACCACTGGTATCCCCTACTTTTAAAAGCCATATATAATAACATCTCAGATACATTTATTTTCCTGTTTCTAATCAAGCCTCTCAGACTGAAAACTGCACAATCCCCTTTGACTCCTCCTGCCTCTCCCCAGAGCCCAGGGGATGAACAAGACCTTGAGTTGGTGCCGCTAGCCGGGGGGGTGGGTGGGGGGGTGGGGGGGCTGGGGGCAGCAGAGCAGAGGATGCAGGCTAAATCAAAGCCTGTCCGCAAGCAGCCGTCACAGGCAGGTGCTCATGAAAAACAGAAATGCTTCAGTGGCAAATTACAGAGCTCTGGGTCAGTATCCAGGTAAAACAGGTGAAGAAGCCTTTCCGGGATGATGGGGCCCATGGGTATCCTCTTGGAACCAAGTGCAGGGGACAGCATTTTCGACTATGCATGGCTTAATCCTGCTGAAGTCTGAAGTGAACCTCCCCTCCACTCACAGACCACCTCCCCATCCCCTGCACTATTATTACCATCTGCATTTGATGCCCCAGTTATGAACGATGGAGCCAGGAGGGTGAAACAGCACTCCCACCACCTGTTGACAAAATGATGGGTGTGCAGGGCTTCCCCTGGCTACGTGAGTTTTCCAGGGCTGCCCTAACAACCCACTACAGACTGGGCGGCTTAAACAACAGAAATCTGTTGTCTCACACTCTGGGGTCAGGAGATCCAAGATCAAGGTGTCCACAGCTCAGGTCCTTCAGAAGCTGTGAGGGGGGGATCTGCTCGGGACCTCTGCTCTTGACTTGTAGATTGCTGTCTCCCCTCTGAGTTCACGTAGTCCCCCCTCTGGGCATGCCTGTGTCCTCATCTCCCTCCTGATAAGGACCCATTGGATTAGGGGTCCCTAATGACCTCAGTTTACCTTAATTACTTCTGGAGAGACCCTACTTCAGACTGCATTCTGCAGTCACATTCTGAGGTACTGGGGGCTTGAATTTCAACAAGTGAGTATAGGGAGATACATTCAGCTCATAACATCAGCTAATTGGGCATATCTATTATGATGATCCTGGAAATCCCCAAAACCTCAACCCCTGACTCACCTTTCCATCCACCTTTATAGCCCTGAACCCCATCCCAATCAGATTCTTTCAGCCACTGTTAAGCAAAACATCATGAACTTTCCACCCCCCAGGCTTTCCCTGTACTGCCCTGGAATGACACGGAGCCTACAACCTACCTTGTGGTGACGCACACACCAGATGCTCCTCGTAGCGTAACTCAACTCCAGCCCCACCAGTCCTGGACCACTCTTTCCACCCAAGTCATTTGAAAGGAAGAAAGGAAGCTGACAGTCGTGTTTGGTATTTCCACCTGCCCCATGTTACTCTGTCCTGTGTACTCCTCCAGGTTAGTAAGCAGCTTAGACTGCTTATAGACTATGTTCAAGGTTGCGCCCCAAGTGAAGACGGGACTGTGATTAACACAACGGTGTCCCCCTCCTGAATTCCTGTAGCAAGCCTGGCCTAAAGTCTTCAAACAGGAGTGAAGTTTGCACTGCCCTGATACCAACTCTTCATTATCACCTGCAGCGTTTAGGTTGAGCATTTACTTCAAGTCTTTATTACCGATTTCCTAGTCACATGTCTTCTCTTTCTAACTGTATCTTCAGCATCCTGAGACAGGAATGTACCACTTCACAGCCACCGGCAGGACTCATCAGGGATGCCTGAGGTCGCTTTGGGGCCGGAGCCAGCATCGGGGTTATTCTCTGCAATAAAAGACACACCCATACTCCAGGGAGGCGCACACGTTCCTCAGAGAGTTGGGCCAGCTGGACAGATGGGCCTCTGCCCACTCCCAACACAGTGGCTTCATAAACTAATCGACTCTGCAGACAGACGTTCAGCCACCTCCACCCAGCTAGACATCCCCCTGGCATATGTGTCCCTGCCCCTTGCCCCCACCCCGGCCCCTCCTTTTCCAATCCTTATCTCTCCTCTTCCCAGAGCCTCAGGGCAGCCTAGTACTAACCTCTGCTTCTTAGTGGTTACCACAGGCCAGGCACCTTTCTAAGCACTTTATAGCTGTTACTGTGGCATTGAACAAGAACGACCCAGGAAATGGTGTCATAAAGGTATTTTTACTCGGAGTCTCACAGTCCATTTATACCTCCTCGGTGCGCGCAGCCTTCCTTAAATGAAAACCCAAACAGTCTACATGGCTCTTCTGGTCACTCTGAAGAAATAAAAACTTTTATAGTCACTTTAAAATGCAAACAGTCCTAAGCCAGTGATACAATGCTCTGATCCTTGCAATAACTAAAACTTGAAACTTGACTTACAAGTGAAATGTTCTGCCCTGCCCAGCCTGGCTTTGCAGCTTGGGGGCTCTTTGCAACAGGTATGACCCCGGGGAGTGAACAAAGAGGCATACAGATGGGGCCTGTGGTGGCTGTGGAGGGGACAGCTCAAACCTCCTTCGGGAGCAGAACTGACAGCCAGCTGCCACCGTTGGGAACTGCCCATATTCGCACCAAGGCCACGCCTCCCAGGGATGCCCCCAGCCAAAGGCTGGGCATGGCAGGGGCGCTAGAACCAGGCCGTTCCTCCTACCAGGGTACCCATATGATGGCAGCCGTGGCTGGGGACCAGCAAGGGGGCCAACCAGCGGGGCCCAGGCTCCACGCAGTGCTGCTGTCTGAGATTCTTCCTACACAGTCCTCCACCCTTTCCTCTCCTGAATCATGGTCCACAGCCTGTGTCTGCCTAATCTTGCTTCATTCCCCTTTACTCTTCACAGGTATTCCCCCTAATCAGTCTCTGTTCCTCAGGGACCTGAACTGATACGCGGCCTTCTTTCTTCCTGCCTGGAGTTTCCACTCCCCGCCAGCGGCAATCGGGGGAGCAGGTGCAGGCAGCTTCTCCTTTGCTCTCTCAGTTCCTCCCCCTCGACTGGCTGCTCCTCTGCCCCTGCCCACCCGACTATTCCTGATTCTGGAGGGCTTCTCACCCCAGGACCTGGCAGGGCTTTAACGCTGACAGTTTTTCTTATGTGGCACCTTCACAGGTTCTTCAAAGTGCTTTGTCTTCAGCTGACCCTCCCAAGGCTCCCCTTAACCTCAGGGCATGAGGTAGGGCCCTCCAGAGAAGCAGAATCTAGGATGGAGATAGATAGGTAGGTAGGTAGGTAGATAGATAGATAGATAGATAGATAGATAGATAGATAGATAGATAGATAGATATGATTGATAAATAGATTGATAGATAGATGATTGATAGACAGATAGATAATAAGCAAGAGGCCCACCAGATATGGAGGCTGAGAAGTCTCAAGATCAGCAGCCAGCAAGCTGGAGGCCCAGTAGAGGTGCAGGTGCCCTTTCAGTCTAAAAGCCGGCAGGATCAAGACCAAAGGGGCTGATGTTTTCATTTCAACTGTGAAGTCAATAAAAGACTCATGTCCCAGCTCAAAGCAGTCAGGACAAAGGGCTCCCCTTCCTCCGCCTCAGTGTTCAATGCTGATCTTTAGCTCCTTGGAGGAGACCCGCCCACACTAGGCAGGGCAACCTGCTTTACTCGGTCTCCTGACTGCGATGTCACTCTCACCCGGAAACGCCAACACAGACCACCCAGAATAACATGTTGCAGAACATCTGGCTGGGGCTCTGTGAAGGTGACATATAAATTAACCATCACATCCAGCTATTATCACACCCCCAGTGCCTTGGTGCTGGTGCTGGGGGCCCCCTCTTTGCCCCCTCTTAGACTCCCGCTAACAGGAGTCTCACATCCGGCCCAGGGGCCATGCGCCGTCACTGTGACGAGGGGCTCTGAGAGTGATGAGTGATGAGCTGGCTGCTGCGTCCTGCTCTGCAGTCTGTGCGTGGGATGCTTCCTCCTTGGCTCTCAGCCTCCACTCCATCTTGGGGGCCCTTTCTTTGTGAGATCCCCCCCTGCCAACTCTCACCAAGAAACACCCAGTAGGGCCACAGCGGAAACGTTTCAAATATCCTGTTATGTAGAAATTTACTCACGCAAGCGTCACGAGAACCTGGTAAGATGGGTGTCATTTTTATCCCCATTTCACAGATGAAGAAACAGGTGGGTGCAGGCAAGGTGCATCATTTATTTACTGTCACGCAGCTATTAAATGGGAGGGCTGGGCTTTGAACTCAAAAGCTCTACTCCCTCACCTGCGCATTAGTTACAAAAGTTACGGGAGGAGGAAAGAACAGTAGCTGTGCAGAATTATTTCTTCTCCCACAGGACAGGGTTTGCCTGAGTGAAACCCCACTCCGGGTCCTTCACGTAGACACAAGCAGTGCTGTCTAGCAAGTTCAAGTGACACTCCATTCTGCCGCCGCCCTTCCTCTCCTCTCCCCTGGGAGCCTCAGTTTCCTCATCTATAATGTGGGATAATATAAGAGGCACCTCACTAGGCCATTGTGAGAATTCACTATAATAAACACAAGGTGCTGTGGCACATGGTATACAGTGAGGAAATCACTAATTCAGCAGACTTGGGGTCAAACCTTAGCTCCAGTGTTTACTAGCTGTGTCACCATGGGCGACATGCCCTCCCTCACTAAGCCTCAGTTTCCTCACCTGAAAAATGGACATGAAGATAGTACCTACATCACAGGGTGGTTATAAAATGAGACTTGGTAAAGGGCTTGAAAAGTCCTGGGTAACAAGAATCTGATAAAAAAGCAACGTTCACTGCTGCTACAGCTGCTAATTCATGTGACATTTGTTGAGCTCTTTCCGTGACATCATCGCTGCACTGGTCTGGCATAAAGAAATGAAGCTGGCTCTCCCCTCGAGGAGCTCCTTGCCTGGTGAGGCAGGGATGCGGAGGAGTAGACAGACCAGGCAAGGGGAACCCTGGGCTGGGGAGCAGAGGGAGAATCCCCCCTGGCCTCACCTTCCCCAGGCATGGCTTTGGCTCTGCTGACTCACCCCGGCCAGTGCTGTAGGATGAGAAGTTGGCCTCTCACTTGGACAGCACAGATTTCCCCTTGGCACCCACAGTCTCCAAATTAGGCTGCTGTGATGAGAAGTGGCACAGTCAAGAAAAGGCCCTATCTGTGACTCCCTGAAATACCTGCTGTTTAAGAAAGAATAAATCTCATGAACTAAAAATGCTACAGGGGATGGCCCAGAGTTAGCATATGTCCCCCAGACAAGTTAACCAGCTTATAATGGGCTCCTCACGCACCCCTGGAGGCTGTCTGAGAAGATGGGGCACTTCCCTGGACTCAAACCACACTCCGCCCCGAGGCTCAATGCTGGGCTGGACTCAGAGGGAGCTGGAGTCATGCCCAGAGGAGCTGGCCACCATGCTTGCACCACCAGCGCCCCTGGGCACTCCTCTCTCACCAAAGACACTGCTGAATACCAGGCCAGAACTTCGGAGGAATAAACAAAGCTCCATGAGGCTGGTGCCCAATGACCCTAGGCCTATCATGGAGATGGTGACCTTCACAGTGAGAAAGCCACAGAGAGAGAAGACTGGGACCCGTCACCTCATTCTTAGCTGCACCCTTCACCCGGCACCTTCCAGGCCCAGGCTCTGCCGTGTGTCTGGCATCTTTTCTCTCTCTGCTTCCTCACTGCCCTGCCTTCATTCCACTCTGTCTCCTGGCTGGGCTGGCCTAGGGCAAGAAGCACCTCCCTCCCACCCTCCCCACGTATCCCTCCCAACACCTAGGTCAGGGGATACTTACCTCTAACCAGGCCACCCCCTCCTCAGAATCTTTCCCAGTTCCCTGCTGCCCATGGGAAGAACCAACTGGTGGCCTCAGGACAGATGTTATATGCAGACAGGTTTTGTTTGACCTACATAGTATCTTCAAAATTTTTGAACCAATATTTTAAAATCGGGAGTTGCACATAAAAATTCAGATTCCTGGCTTGTCTTAAACACCAGGAGATCTGGCAAGGGTTCACAAATTTACACGGCAGCCATCAGATGGTGCTGGGTCCCAGCTGTGGTCTACTCCAGCAGCTACACTGGCTCCCTTATGCCGTGGCCCTACACAAGGGAGTTTGAGAGCCCAGCCAAGAGAATGAAGTCCAGACTCTTTGGTCTCCTTCCTTAATCCTGCCCTAAGCTTTCCTTGTAACCTCATCTATCACTACAGACAAAAGTGAGCATAGAACATATCTTCCAAACTGGGATGCTTTTGAAAGTAAAAAAGGATATTTAAAATAACTAACAGTTGTTTGTCAATACACAACAGGCATAAACTGAGACCTTTTCTGCCAATCCTGGGCACAGGGTCACCCAAACTACTGGCCCCAATTTAGGTACCACACACCCCAGGCTCCAACTAAGCCACATGGCTCAAGTTTCCTACATGTGGCCTCTTTCAGTGGGGTTGCTATTACTTCCAGAAATACCTTTCCTTCCCCTCTCTCCCTGCCAAGATCCAATCAGCTTGTCAAAGCCCAGATCAATTGTCCCTAATCCTCAGAGAAATGCAAATTAAAACCACACTGAGATATCACCTAACCCCAGTGAAAATAGCCCACATCACAAAGGCCCAAAGCTGCAGATGCTGGCAAAGATGAGCAGAGAAGGGAACACTTTTACACTGTTGGTGGGACCACAAACTAATATAACCACTTTAGAAAGAAGTCAAGTAAAAAAAAAAAAAAGTGAAGAATCCTCAAAGAACTCAAAATAGATCTTCCATTTAATCCCATAATCCCATTACTAGGCATCTACCCAAAAGAAAAAAAAAATGATTTTATCATGAGAACATTTGCACTAGATTGTTTATAGCAGCTCAATTTACAATCGCCAAGATGTGGAAACAACATAAATGCTGGTCAACCCAGGAATAGATTAAAAAGCTGTGGTATCAGGGAAATGCAAATCAAAACTACTCTGAGATATCACCTAACTCCAGTAAGATTAGCCCACATCACAAAATCCCAAACCCAGAGTGTTGGCGTGGATGTGGAGAAAAGGGAACACTCCTACACTGCTGGTGGGAATGCACACTAATACGTTCCTTTTGGAAGGAACTTTGGAGAGTACTTCGAGATCTAAAAATAGACCTTCCATTCGACCCTACAATTCCCTTACTAGGTATATACCCAGAAGACCAAAAACCACACTACAACAAAGTCAACCGTACCAAAATGTTTATTGCAGCCCAATTCATAATTGCTAAGTCATGGAATAAGCCCAAGTACCCATCGACCCACGAATGGATTAATAAACTTTGGTATATGTACACCATGGAATATTATGCAGCCTTAAAGAAAGATGGATATCTTTCATGCTTACATGGATGGAGCTGGAACACATTCTTCTTAGCAAAGCATCTCAAGAATGGAAGAAAAAATATCCAATATACTCAGCCCTACTATGAAGCTAATTTAAAGGTTCCATATTAAGACTATAACCCAACTGTAGCACAAGATTATGGGAAG